>JAUJYZ010000228.1:587500-624009 GCA_033675265.1 Actinostola sp. cb2023
CACGTGTCTCCAAGAATCTTGGAGGTTCGTACCCAGGCTGCCATTTTCTAGCCTCCGCATGCAGCGCCACAGGAAACCCATCTGATAGAGTTTTAGTATTTTAGAGTTGCCATACGTTCGTTGATGTTGCGATTGTTTTGCCTCAAATAATAAATAAAATCACCTTGGAGCAATTCTGGCCATTTGAAAAATAGGGGTTCGGAAGTGTATAAATTAATGAGACACAGACACTTTATTCGCTATTTGTATACAAACACCTTTCATCTCTAACGGCTAAAGTACAAAACATGTTGACGTGGATTGACGTGTCACATACTTCAAATCTCAAGAGCACTAGCAAGTTATGTAAACAACGACAATAATATATCAGTTTGCCGTGTCGCCGTCCGAGTAGTCTTGCTCGTATAAATTGATACCTTGCTTTACGGTAAACGATCTCGATCGGTGGACTTTTTCATGTTCCTAAAGACATTTCAATGCTTCGATAACACTCACACATCACTTGCAGCGGCTTCGATCTTCCTAATTCGATACATTTAGGACCAGAAAAGAACTATCCGTTGAAACTATAAATTCGAATTTTAATTTATGCTATATTTAGCAACCTTCGATATGGACCAATTAGATGGCTTGTTGTGTTATCCAATCAAAATGCGTTTTAGTTCAGCCTACACCAGGGTCTTCTCTCGAGCGTCCGCCATTTTGAAAGCGAGAAGAGAGGGCCCTGGGGACGAGGTTGTGTCTGCGCATAATATTGAAAGAGGACATGCTCACGCAAGATGAAATTTCACTTTTTTCTAACTTTCATGGATAAATCCATTCATAGCTTCTGAGGAATAAATAAAAATATATTTGCATTTATATGCGGGCGTCTTGCGGGACACACACAGGGAGCCCAACATAATGCGTATTGCGCGCGCGCTCTACCATAGGAAACCTATCAAAAAAGGCGCACAAATGCAAATATATGTTTATTTATTCCTCTGAAGCAATAGTTGGACTGCCTGTGGGATAAATAGGCATTTTTGCGAAACTCATCCCAGTTCCCCACTCGGAAAACTGTCAATCCAACCCTATTCTGTTTCAATTTTGCAAAATATCTTCAAAACGAGCAAGGTGGCCCCCGTTTTTATTAGACATTTTTAGTCAGAGTGGCGTGAATGACAAGCCAGAATGCTTGGTGAGAACAGTCGACTAAGTACATGTAGGCCCTGTCAGGAGTACGCGTACTCCTACATGCAATGTATATGCCATCCATGCAGTATGTTTTTACAGCCATTTCATTACTTCAATAGGTTTTATAGTGGCTAGTAGACGTGTGATTGATTAGCTTCAACGTTTCGTTGTAAGTAGTTGCTGTTAGCATGGAATGGACGAAATCTATTCCGATTTGCGAGTCTCGCAGTATTTCGACATAAATTGAGCATGCACTGATTGTAGCGCAACAACGAGGATGGTGTCCTCCTCTTTTATTGCATTTTTAGTATATCCGTCATTTTATAAATATGCAAATCATTACTGCCAGGTGCCCAAGTCAAGAAATACATTGCCTCGTTTTCGTGTAAAGGCTTGGTTACATAGCAATATGACTTATGTCCTCGGCCTAGCATATGGACATTTTGTCTGCGCATGCGTCAACAAATTAAAATAACATTGAAGTCTGATGCATTTGTCAGGTGGTAGCTCATTTTAAGGATTTTGTGTCGAAGATCTACTCGTTTCTAAAGTTTAAACGTAATGGAAGTTTACACATTTTTAAAGACAATAAACACTTCTTCCCCTGGGTATATGTTTGGCCGCTGTTATTTCTTTTGATGTCGAGATATTTTGCTTTGAAATCAGTGCGACTGTGGTGTTTGGAGTTGGATCGGTTCAGCGTTGATTATTTCCACAATCAAGTATTCTACAGCAGTGGATGAACGTCAGGTAAGTGTGATGAAAGTAAACTTTTAGAATTTTAATGAAATGGTCTTTCAGGTAGACGCGATTTCGAGCTATGGCCCAGTGAATCTTTAGAAGTGTTCAATTTAGATCGAACTTTAACGAGATATTGCATGAAATTTTTACCGGCCCCCAAGTTAGAGATTACTTGCCACAGCATTCATATTCCTTTATAATTTCAGTTTTTATAGAGAATGGGGCTTCAAAAAATGCCTTGCTGTCAGATTATAATAGATTCTTATCACCCTATACTCGGTGTAGAATGGCGGAATTGTTGTTTTGTGTTGCTTCTCGAAGCCATGGTTTACTTATATTTTCGTCTATTTCCTTATTCTAAGTCTTTGAAAGTATATAAATGACAGGACAAACTTTACAGAAAAATTCGTTGTTAAGAAAATTAAAACTTGTTTCCACTGTTTTGCATTGCAGCATTTTTGCTTACAAGTTACTGGATTCGCGACGAGCAGAAATATGAACTTCAAGCATTCAAGTCAAATTATCTTTCGATTTCCACCGTCCCCCAAGCTGCTTACTGTTACGGAGGCGAAGATTATTCAATAGTCATTCCATTCATCACAATAAATGACTTTTAAAAAATAGCATAGCTCCTGCTCTGAATGTTCAAAGTGAGTTTAGCTTGTCATGTCTGCCGGAACACCGTCACCTTATTATAATACACTCATATACACTCTTATAACCCATCGATAAATTTTCGCGCGCGCCCATTGGTTAAAACGGGTCACGTGGTACGATTTCACTGGACGGACGTCAGGTAATATCCCCCAGTTTTGAGACGATATCCCCCACTTTGGAGAAAAATGAAATTATCTGAACTTTTTTAAGACTGTAATGTATTTTCAATAGGTAAATTAGCTTGTACAACATACATATCATGTGGTGTACTTGTTCCCTTTTGGGGGATTTTAACGTCGATACGACAGGTATTTGAGCTATTTTTATAATTTTTCGATCCTTGAAAAACGAACAAACGTCAAAATCGGCGCCCCAAAAAGTCACTCAAATAAAACCCAAAATATCAAGAAAACCACTCAAAAATCTTCAAAAACTATCAATCTTTTATTTTCGAATACGTTTTTAGAAGTTTACACATGAAAAGATCTCAAACGGAACGGATATTTGAACTCGATGAAACTTGTTTTCTTCATCCGTCATTTTGTTTCGGTTTCTTCAACATTGAAGTCGACGTAGAAAATTTATCGAAGGGTTATAAAATAAATAAACCCCTTTCTGGCTTACAGGTATATCGGCTGATAATGTCCTTGGCTTAGAGATGGTCCTCAAAATATCATAGTTGCCCTCGAAGCTTCGCTTCTCGGCCAACTGTTCATTTTTCGGACCATCTCTCAGCCGCGGACATTATCAGCCGATATACCAGCCGCCAGAGGGGGTTTATTTACTAAATATTGCATCATAAATACTTGTTATGACAACTGCAGCATGTCTTCAACATTGATAAAATAGAATCCATCATTTTTGAGTTGCATATATTCATATAGGCAAGTTAATAAATAAATATATGAGATAGAACTTCGCCATCTTGTTTGTTATTCCTGGTATTTAAATTAGCGCAGGATGGCGCGGGATATATGCGCGTGTCAGAGGGTCTTTGTGTTACTGTTGGTATTTCACGCATGCGCAGACAAAATGCCCATATGCTCCTCGGCCTGAAAAAAATTGTCAAGAAATATAGTCGTGCCTTTTGTTTTAAAATCTTTCTCCATCATTGCCTCGTTTTCGTGTAAAGGCTTGGTTATCTAGCCATATGACGTATGTCCTTGGCGTGAAAAAAAAAATGTTAAAAATAGTCGTGCCTAAATTAAAATCTTTCTCTATCATTGCCTCGTTTTCGCGCAATGGCTCCGTTACCTAACAACATGTTGTCTGTCTGTCGTCGGTCTGAATTTTAGACCGTTTTGCCTTGTCTCAGTACAATGGTTCATATCTACAAATGGATGGATTTTTCTTGTTACAATTAAAGGTTTTCCACTTTTTTTCAGCGTCGTTCTTCACATTCACACATTGATGGTTCAGCTTGAACATGGGTTCCCCGGCTCGCCAGTTTCTGTACTCTGTCGTAGCACCGTCCAGCCATACAAACTCGCCTTCGATATTCACTAGACCGATCCAAAAATAATCCTTATCGAATGCTGTACTCAAAGTCAGCACTTATTCTCGTCTGCACTCTGAATGGATGTGAGGTTACTGTGCATCTGTTGACAGTGTTGCTTAGCTTTTATCCAGGAAAGGTTTTGGGGTACGGCCATGTAGCAAGACGAGGCTACAAGTTTCCAGTGGATTCGACAACGTCCTATTCGTAAACGGATAAACGCAACGGCGGATCAGTGTGGGCTGAAAAGGACTCAGAGGGACAGCCGGCGAGGGCTGAAAAGGACCCAGGGGGAGGCGAGGTACTCACCATAATTTAGTGTGGGGTGTGCTGTCCTGATCTCTGAGCCCTGGGGTCAATTCAATAAAACTTTTACAACTGTGATTTTCAAGTGTAGCTATATTGTTTTAGCTACCAAGAACAATAGCTATGTAAATTACAGTTGTAAAGGTTTTATTGAATTGACCCCTGACTGGCTCTGAGCCCTGAGTTAATCATAAAATGACACACACAGGAAGCGTGGTTCTGTCTGATAAACTTATCACCTTTATTCAGTGCAAATTACCGCCGAATTTGTTGGCAAGTTTCAGTGCTGACGAGTTGCACATAACAATACCAAATTATAAGGGTACCCCCCGGATCTTGTCAAATCGTGGCAAGGTCTTCGTGTAGCTGCACAAATTGTACAATACATAGATCGACAATAGAACAATAGCCAGGACTTTTGTATAGCTACACGAAGACCTGACCCAAGTTGTGCATCTCGAAAGACGTTTCACATAATACCTGTTGTTGTACCATGGGAAGTGTCCTTTATAGCCTTCATGCAGCTATTTGCACCCTGTGAACAGTAGAGAGATAGCTTGTTGAGTAAAAGTTGTCTTCATTTTGCATTCAAGTATTGCAATTCTACATCGAGCAACCCAAACTCTAGTACCGGTATGTATAATTATTCACTATTCTAGCTTATTCTTGAGGGGTGGAGATGCGTGCAACCACGCGACCCAAAATCCCTTGAGAAATAAATAACAAAGTTGCAGCCGCCATGTTGGATGAACCAACAAGAGAAGCTAACGAGGAATACTTTGTATTTGGGAACCAACATGGCGACTATGACGTAACGTGCACTCGTAAACAGCGAATTTGTAGACTGAGTAACGAGTTATTTTCCTATAGGAACCACTGCACCTATTATTCAACGTTCGGCATTCGCAAGTAGCCTCCTTTGCAGACGTTTTAGTTGATTCGCATTTCTCTCGAGAGAAAAGCGAATCAACTAAAACGTCTGCAAAGGAGGCTAATTCGCAAGCAGGTAACATCAAACAAACACCTGCTCGTGTTTCACTCAAGCGACGTTAGCTTAGCGCTTTTAAATCAGCTTTTAAGCTTTCCTTCATCAGAGCAAAACACCAAGAAAACATGTGCGGAAACGTAGGCAATACTACTTGTGTACAAGAGACGAAATGTGCCGTTTTGGAAGACGGAGCGAAGATTTCAATTGCTGACATTATTTATTTTGTGGTGACACTTTTTTTTGCAGCTGAACAAAGATTTTGTTTTGAGGACTTTGAATATTGGAAATTCCGAGTTTATTTATGTGGAAAAATATATAATTGATAAAGCAAATACATATTAATGTATATACGTCTAGTGTTTTTTTAATTCTAAAGGTAAAAGAGAAAAGGAAAAAAGAAAAAACAAACAGAAAGAAAAAGAATAAATAAAATTTATTTCCCACGCTTGTTATCAGTCACAATTTTTACTGAGCTGAATTTGTTTTTCATAATAGATTGTTTTGAATCGAAAACCACTTTTCGTTGAAGCCATTCTGTTTATACGCCTATAGTTAGAAAAAGGTTGTCGGAGAGCGTGAAGGTGATCATTGAGGAGATAGGAGAATCTCAGTGTTGATCATATCAAGTAAACCTGTAATCACCAGAATGAAACTAAAATAGAATAACTGACCAATACTCAACTTTAATTGCACCGAACCGCTTAGAATGACCATTCTCCTATCTCCTTTCTCTCTGACAACCTTAGAATGACCATTCTTCTATCACCTTTCTCTCTGACAACCTTAGAATGACCATTCTCCTATCACCTTTCTCTCTGACAACCTTAGAATGACCATTCTCCTCAGATCACCTTTCTCTCTGACAACCTTAGAATGACCATTCTCCTATCTCCTTTCTCTCTGACAACCTTAGAATGACCATTCTTCTATCACCTTTCTCTCTGACAACCTTAGAATGACCATTCTCCTATCTCCTTTCTCTCTGACAACCTTAGAATGACCATTCTCCTATCTCCTTTCTCTCTGACAACCTTAGAATGACCATTCTCCTATCACCTTTCTCTCTGACAACCTTAGAATGACCATTCTCCTATCTCCTTTCTCTCTGACAACCTTAGAATGACCATTCTTCTATCACCTTTCTCTCTGATAACCTTAGAATGACCATTCTCCTATCACCTTTCTCTCTGACAACCTTAGAATGACCATTCTCCTATCACCTTTCTCTCTGACAACCTTAGAATGACCATTCTCCTATCTCCTTTCTCTCTGACAACCTTAGAATGACCATTCTTCTATCACCTTTCTCTCTGACAACCTTAGAATGACCATTCTCCTATCTCCTTTCTCTCTGACAACCTTAGAATGACCATTCTCCTATCTCCTTTCTCTCTGACAACCTTAGAATGACCATTCTCCTATCACCTTTCTCTCTGACAACCTTAGAATGACCATTCTCCTATCTCCTTTCTCTCTGACAACCTTAGAATGACCATTCTTCTATCACCTTTCTCTCTGATAACCTTAGAATGACCATTCTCCTATCTCCTTTCTCTCTGACAACCTTAGAATGACCATTCTCCTATCTCCTTTCTCTCTGACAACCTTAGAATGACCATTCTCCTATCACCTTTCTCTCTGACAACCTTAGAATGACCATTCTCCTATCACCTTTCTCTCTGACAACCTTAGAATGACCATTCTCCTATCACCTTTCTCTCTGACAACCTTAGAATGACCATTCTCCTATCACCTTTCTCTCTGACAACCTTAGAATGACCATTCTCCTATCACCTTTCTCTCTGACAACCTTAGAATGACCATTCTCCTATCACCTTTCTCTCTGACAACCTTAGAATGACCATTCTCCTATCACCTTTCTCTCTGACAACCTTAGAATGACCATTCTCCTACTCTCCTTTCTCTCTGACAACCTTAGAATGACCATTCTCCTATCTCCTTTCTCTCTGACAACCTTAGAATGACCATTCTCCTATCACCTTTCTCTCTGACAACCTTAGAATGACCATTCTCCTATCTCCTTTCTCTCTGACAACCTTAGAATGACCATTCTTCTATCACCTTTCTCTCTGACAACCTTAGAATGACCATTCTCCTATCTCCTTTCTCTCTGACAACCTTAGAATGACCATTCTCCTATCACCTTTCTCTCTGACAACCTTAGAATGACCATTCTCCTATCTCCTTTCTCTCTGACAACCTTAGAATGACCATTCTCCTATCTCCTTTCTCTCTGACAACCTTAGAATGACCATTCTCCTATCTCCTTTCTCTCTGACAACCTTAGAATGACCATTCTCCTATCACCTTTCTCTCTGACAACCTTAGAATGACCATTCTCCTATCTCCTTTCTCTCTGACAACCTTAGAATGACCATTCTTCTATCACCTTTCTCTCTGACAACCTTAGAATGACCATTCTCCTATCTCCTTTCTCTCTGACAACCTTAGAATGACCATTCTCCTATCTCCTTTCTCTCTGACAACCTTAGAATGACCATTCTCCTATCACCTTTCTCTCTGACAACCTTAGAATGACCATTCTCCTATCACCTTTCTCTCTGACAACCTTAGAATGACCATTCTCCTATCACCTTTCTCTCTGACAACCTTAGAATGACCATTCTCCTATCACCTTTCTCTCTGACAACCTTAGAATGACCATTCTCCTATCTCCTTTCTCTCTGACAACCTTAGAATGACCATTCTCCTATCACCTTTCTCTCTGACAACCTTAGAATGACCATTCTCCTATCACCTTTCTCTCTGACAACCTTAGAATGACCATTCTCCTATCACCTTTCTCTCTGACAACCTTAGAATGACCATTCTCCTATCACCTTTCTCTCTGACAACCTTAGAATGACCATTCTTCTATCACCTTTCTCTCTGACAACCTTAGAATGACCATTCTCCTATCTCCTTTCTCTCTGACAACCTTAGAATGACCATTCTCCTATCACCTTTCTCTCTGACAACCTTAGAATGACCATTCTCCTATCACCTTTCTCTCTGACAACCTTAGAATGACCATTCTCCTATCACCTTTCTCTCTGACAACCTTAGAATGACCATTCTCCTATCACCTTTCTCTCTGACAACCTTAGAATGACCATTCTCCTATCACCTTTCTCTCTGACAACCTTAGAATGACCATTCTCCTACTCTCCTTTCTCTCTGACAACCTTAGAATGACCATTCTCCTATCACCTTTCTCTCTGACAACCTTAGAATGACCATTCTCCTATCACCTTTCTCTCTGACAACCTTGGAATGACCATTCTCCTATCACCTTTCTCTCTGACAACCTTGGAATGACCATTCTCCTATCTCATGTTCTATCTCCTAACTCGTTTCCTAGCTGAATTACATTCAAATGTTTTTACATTCACAATGGAAGCAGTAAAATGGTAAGCTTTGGTAAAACATTTGCTTAGTGTCCTCAACTACGACAAGCAGATTGAATATTATTACTGTCGTGATATGAACGCCCGACGTTTCTGTTGTTGAACATAAAATAGTCTGATAACTTCGTTTTACGTAAATAAGCTAGATGACGCATTGTAACTTTTTGAAAAATAAACCAACAACTTTTAATATATGCAATTAGGTCAATAAACAAGCTGAGTTTTCAAACGAGATAAAATTGAATTTTGCTTTCAGTTTCACAGCAAAATTCAGAGTTGTTTAGCTTCATCTAGGTGATAGTGTATAGATGTTTTGAGCTTAAATTGAAACTCACCCGATCCTCTTTGAGTTGTTGGAAGACGAAGCCATACGAGTACACAAGACTTGTGGTCGCGCCTTTGCTCTGGTCCACGCCACACTGATACAGCTCACACAACCCGTTGGCTCGTTTTTGGTACTGATAGTTGTACGACAAACACTTGGGGTCTTGCTGACATGACATGATGCAACCCAGCCAGTCTTTCGCCTTGTAGCGACGAAGCAAGAATCTCTCGTTTGCAGCAATGTAGTTGCGAAAAGTGCTGAAGTGCGATTGTTTTGAAAAGGATATCAGAAAACGGACTAACAAGAAAGAAAACAGAAACGAAATGTTCATCTTCCTTAGCTTTTTCTTAAACAAATTACGGGACTGAATCCAGCCTTGAATTAAATTGATATTAAATATGTCAACAGCTGGCTCGTATTCAAGTGCCAACTCTTTTTCACTGAAGATAACTGAGTAAAATGGCAACAATTCTATGTGCTGACGGAGGCTGTTCATGTATAATAAAATCACCGCCAAATTCAATATTATTTACGAGTGTTTAATGTTTTGCACAGTCAACTCAGCCGTCTCCACCCTCGTGTCAACTGCTGTTCGGTTTAGCGAGGTGTCCACTGATCTTAGCCGCGTCTACACGGGCAAGTTTTCCTTGACAAGTATCTTTGAAAAGTTCATCAAGAGACGTAATATATCAACAACTTTTACTAAGTATTGCGTATTTGTAGTATTTGTAAAGTAATTATTTGTTCATTAAAAAAACAACAACAAACAAACAAACAACGAGTGCGAGTGTTTCATCAGGGGTTCAAAACACCGAGAAACTAATGAAAACTCACGAGGCCGTAGGCCGAGTGCTTTTATTGTTTCGACGTGTTTTGAATCCCCTGATGAAACACGAAGCACGAGTTTTTGATATGCCTTCTCAAACGAATTAATAATGAATGATTATCTGAATTGTTAATTTCTCGAGTCTCCTGAGAAAAGAACATAATAGAGTTATTCCGCATAAGAACACTAAATATGCAAATGTGCACTTTTAGACCGTAGGCATGCAAATTATAGTTGATAATGTAAAAAAGCGTGCAGCTTTCATTAACAGCTCCATTGTGCAAGATCTCACAACTCGTGAAGTTCGAAAGCGTGTATTCAAGAGCCCTGTTAGATTGTTTGTTTGTTGTTTAGCCCGTTTAGGGGGGGAGGGGGGGGGGGGGGGGGGGGGGGGGGGGGGGGGGGGGGGGGGGGGGGGGGGGGGGGGGGGGGGGGGGGGGGGGTACTCGGCCATTTTTTGGGTAGAGGTGTACAGCCATGATCCCCAAAAACCTGACCCTATCCCAGACCTAAGCTTGAAAATCAATACCCTATCACAGACTAAAATTGAAAGTTCGTGACCAATTTGAAGCTATTAAAATAATTTTTATTTTTCCGCTACGATCATTTATAAATATTAGAGATCTTCAAATGCTCGTAAAAATGCAAAAAGAACGATAAATACTTGGTTCGTTTCGCAAGTAAAAATAAAAGAAGTCAGTATAATTAATCATCATGAAAATATTTTCACTGGTGGTTATTTTTATATAAGGGGGTGATAATATCACGAAATCGCGAGTGAAAAAAATTCATCATCCTTTCGCTGAGAGTGTTTCTTTTTATCAGGTTTTCATAAATATGCACGTTGTCATGTTTTCCATCAACTATCTTTTGTTTGGGGCTTCTACAAACCTTTACATGTAAAGCTTTTGTTTAATGGTGCCGCTCGGACCTGGCCTAGCACTCGACGTACCTCTGGGTGTGGTAATCTTAGCCGATATGGGCTACCCAGATACACCACCCCTGCTTACCCCGTTCAGACAAGTGCAAATAAGGAGATTAGGAAACTACAGAGCAAGGATTTGGGCTAGAAAATTCAATCTTGAACACTCCCGCAAACGTGTACAAATCGAACATATATTTAAACATCTAAAGGACTTCAAATGTACAACTAGAATATGGCGCCATCCCAGATGGCTGCTTCCCACTGTGATAGAACTATGTACATTTTTGACCGAGCGCAGAATTGCTTTGTTTGAGCAATTGTGATTTTTCACATGCGATTTCTATCAAATATTTTCCCACATAGCCTACAAAATCGGGATTCCATTGTATATATAACTAAATCAAATAAACAATCAAACACGGCTCTTGAATACGCGCTTTCGAACTTCACGAGTTGTGAGATCTTGCACAATGGAGCTGTTAATGAAAGCTGCACGCTTTTTTACATTATCAACTATAATTTGCATGCCTACGGTCTAAAAGTGCACATTTGCATATTTAGTGTTCTTATGCGGAATAACTCTAATAATAGACCTCTTTAGCTTCGTATGTAAATTAGTCCTTTCAATATGAACGAATAAATTTCAGAAATATAAAGGAACAATTCTCCAGAGAATATCATTTTTACAATAACTTACAAATTTCTCGCGCGCTGATTGGTTAATTTTCATCATCAATAAGAGGACAGACAGATAAAAACAAAATGGCGCGTACAAAGCTGAAGATCGATGGAGAAAAATTTCATCAGTTTACATCACATGGTCTGAAATGGGCAATTTACATACAAGCTAAAGAGGTCTATTGCTTTTGTGTCTTGGCCTAATGAGTCACCTCGCAAGTATTATGTTTGTTAAAAAGAGCTCCCCCCCCCCCCCCCCCCCCCCCCCCCCCTAAAAAAATTAAGTTTAGCTGCGATAACTTCCACCTCACCGAAGTGAGACGGCGCCGTGTTCGCGGGCACATGGAAATGAGATTTGCAAACATTTTCTAAATTCACTTATCGGGCGCCCGAAGTTTTGACTGGTGTAAATAATAACTAAGTTCTTTTAGAATCCATTAATTAGACGCGCCGATTTTATAGAAAGACCGACTGCCCCCCGCCGAGCCAATGATAAATGTCTTTCGCATACAAAGAATAGATTTTGAAATTAACCTTTGAAAGAGATTTTTATTTTCAGATCAGAAGAAAATCCGAACGATTTGGCATCAGTTTCCAAAAGCAATACTGTATGTCTGTGTTACCCTAATGTGGTGTGATTAATGACGTCATTATGACGCCAGGTAATTGCATAACATAGTACTCATTCCCCCTCGCGCCGATATATATAATCACTCGCTGCGAAACATACACTGTATTTACACTGTGTATACGACGAGTACGCACGAAAGTTGTAAAGTGAATACTGCCTTTCCAAGCACCAATGGCTCCATCAAAAGCAAATCAACTCAGTTCACAATGGCAAACAGCATCAGAAAAGGAAACAGCCTCTGAAAAAATCATCAGAAAGAGCAAAGAACAACCTTTCGTACCAATCGGTGAGTTCACGATATTGTTCCATAATTGTCGATTGCGAAAAATATTTACAAACTAAGCAAGCCCATTTTATGATATCTTTCCCAGCGATCTGTTTGTTCTGAAGAAATCAAGTCTATTTTTGTTACTCATTTCAAATAATTATGTTCACGAATTCGTAGTCAAAATTTCAAAAGCCGGTTCTCCAACGCACGATCGAAATCATTATGCAATCATAATATTGGAGACAGCGAGTAGAATTACACAATTTTTTTTAGCAAATCGTTTTGTTAGTTGGGAATTTGAGTACTATAGTAATACATGCTATCTTGTTCAAGGTATTTTGAAATTCCCTGTGTAAAAACGTGGTTTTCGACATTCAGTGATTTCAGTTCCAATGTCGTCCATCGTGCGTGCGTGCTGTCACGATCTCAAATTTTAAAAGTGCAAAGTCATTCTCGTACCCAGAGCTCTTCGGTCGAGGGGAACAACCAAGGAGCTCTGGTTACGAGATGGTCGTTAAAGTATACATTTAAAAAAATCTGAATAAACATAGAATCCTGTTCAGTAAAAACCTTTTTAATTTCTTACAATAAGCCGTTTTTTATTATTATTGCGATTTTTTACGAAAATTTGACTGTGTCTCACGTCTGAAGTTCCATTAGTTCCTCATGAGGATTAAACGGACATGTTACGTTGCTCTTCAAAACGGTGTCTCCGTTTTTGGTGTTGCAGTCTGCATTGTATTCTTGGTTAGGTTTCTTTGTATGCAGGGTATTGTTTTGGTTCAAGTTAATTCTTCTCGTTCTTTGTGTTCATTGTCTAACGTCATCTGGTGCCTGCAACACCAAGAAACCTCCCAGTTTTTTTATTCGTTTATATAGCCTGGTTTCTGGTTGTTTGTAGTAAAAAACAAGTGTATCAACTTCGAGGTCAAATATTTTCCGAAGTAAATAAAACAGGAAAAAACTGACACTGTTTTGAAGAGCAACATGTGGTCTTTAAGCTGCTGCTTTCCGTTTAAAGAATGGTTTAATCCCGAGGGATTTGAAACTTCAGACGTGAGGTACAGTCAATTTTCGTAAAAATCGCAATAATAAAAAAACGGCTGAAGAAATTAAAAAGGTTTTTACTGAACAGGATTCTATGTTTATTCAGCTTTTTTTTAAATGTATACTTTTTAATACTTTTTAACAACCAATGGCGCGTAATTGAGGTTTCTGTGAAGAGCGGTCACGAAGGTCCCCTGATACCTTAAATCCAGTTTAAGAATGGTGCAAAGTCCATTTTTAAAAGCTTATACCTAGCATTATTAAATAATTATCGAGGCATTTTGCTAAGCTGTCTACACAGTTTTAGATTCTTTTCTCACCTTTCTGGTGTCCAACCAGGATTTTACAATTATTAAAAATAAATTCCAGAAATTCTGAAAAAATCTGAAATGATCAGAATACAAATCAACCTTTTCAAACCAGTGAGCAGTGGTGGATTTAGGGTGGGAGGAAGGAGGTGAAAAAATATATATCTACATAAAATTTGGCTGAAACCTATGTCCAACCTCAACGCATCCCCCCTTTGAAAAATCTCTGGATCCGTCCCTTGTGAGTGAGTGTAATAATCGATGTCAACTCTCTTGTCCAACTAAGTGGCTTGTTTGCCTTAAATTTCTAATGGTACAGCTAGTGTAGTGAGGATGATGCAAAGGGCGAGTGCAGTTGCCATTATGTGAGGAGAGCAGTAATGTCAGAAATGTTAAATCAAGCGCAAACAAATGTACAACCAAAAAAACTGTATCCAAATGGACAAAGTATCACAAATATTGTGTTGTTTTTAAAACAGTTTAAAAACTATTTGTTACCTCCTTGTCTGTAGGTATATTTGGTACCCTTGCGGCCTGTGCATGGGGAGCAATAGCCTACAAGAACAGAGGGCCAATGAGCACAAGTCGTTACTTGATGAGACTAAGAGTAATTGCTCAAAGTTGTGTCGTGGGATCTATGATGGTTGGTGTCGGCATCACAATGTTACAGGACCAAAGCACAGCGAAAGACAAAAAATAAAGAAACAATAATATTTTGCCATGGAAGACATCAGATTATTAGGGCAGGACACTATATGTTGATTGTATTAGTTTCAAGCACATCAGCTGCAACAGTATGAACCTGCATAGAATCAGATGCTGTACATATTTTAAAATATCGACACTATTTAATTATCTGTTTTAAACAAAAAACTTCACAATAATATAGTATGGAACTATGCTACAACAAAGATGTTACTTTCAACTATTTAAAGATATTACTGTTGTTTGTGGGTCTGTTTATAGAACTGGCCCCAGTTGCACGAAAGGTGAATAGCACTATCCAACAGATAAAACTGATGCAGTTTAATATCCAATAAATTTTATCTGTTGGGTAGGATAGCGCTATTCACCTTTCATGCAATCAGGGCCTGGTATCCAGTGGTTTCAAATAAATTGAAGAGGCAGACCTATGCAAGAACATAGATTTTATAGTCATATTTTTTATATATATATTTTGTTATTTTTATGTAATTTATGTTTGCCAGGGCTCCCAGCGATAACAGTGTCCTTCGGGATACTGAAGGGATTACCCCTGGGATTAGTAATGGTAATAGAACTGAGTGGAGTGCAATTTGGTCTGAAATCATACGAGTGATTACAAAATTGCACGACCGCGTAGCGGGAGTGCAATTTGTTATCACGAGTATGATTTCAGAACAAAATTGCACGACACGAAGTTCAATTACCTATTAATCATATTCATTTTGAAATCTTTTCAAATACACTCGTTATATTTAGGTGGTAAGTTGCAATAATAAGAATAATTTTGATGCCTAAAATACAACTCTTTCATTCTAAATTACAAATTACTTTTTATGAAGAATCGTTTGAATTTAATAAAATTAGAGTTTCTGTGCGAAAATAAAAAAAAATAAAAAAATGGTGCAATTAATGATCCAAAATAGTGCAATTAGTAATGGTAATAGAACTGAGTGGAGTGCAATTTGGTCTGAAATCATACGAGTGATTACAAAATTGCACGACCGCGTAGCGGGAGTGCAATTTGTTATCACGAGTATGATTTCAGACCAAAATTGCACGACACGAAGTTCAATTACCTATTAATCATATTCATTTTGAAATCTTTTCAAATACACTCGTTATATTTACATGTAGGTGGTAAGTTGCAATAATAAGAATAATTTTGATGCCTAAAATACAACTCTTTCATTCTAAATTACAAATTACTTTTTATAAAGAATCGTTTGAATTTAATAAAATTAGAGTTTCTGTGCGAAAATAAAAAAAATAAAAAAATTGGTGCAATTAATGATCCAAAATAGTGCAATTAATGATTTAATCGCACCATTTTTAGCCAATCAGATTGCAGGATTTACTAGTGATTTCAAAATGAATATGATTAAATAAAGGTTATTACTATGTAAATATTGATTTCTGATCAAAATCTAAATTCTCCTGGACACTTTAGAAATTCTAAAGGAGAATTTGCATTTTGGTCATAAGTCACTTATACTGTATTATTGCAAACCTCATCAATATTTAGAGGTTAACGCACTTGAGTGGGTTATCGGCTTTTAAGGTGCGGTAATACGAGCAACAAAATCGTGCAACTTGTCGCGCAACATTTTCAGATTGTTGCGTTGCAAGTTGCAGAACAATGTTTCTCGTATTACCATCGTTCGCGCAACTTGTCGCGCAACAAATTAAATTTTCGGTCATTTGTTGCAAGTTGCAAAACTTTGTTGCATGAAGTAGAAAGAGCTTCTACTTTGCGCAACAAAGTTTTGCAACCTGCAACAAGAAAATGTGTTGCGCGACAAGTTGCACGAATGGTGGTAATACGAGAAACATTGCTCTGCAACTTGCAACGCAACAATGTTGCGCGACAAGTTGCACGATTTTGTTGCCCGTATTACTGCACCTTTACCTGCACGAGTTCACTAACAATGAACAAGAAATTTGCAGTATGAGAAAATTTCGAGTTCATTGTTAGTGAACGTAAACCCCGATAACCCAGGAGCAAAGAGGGCGTTAACATTTTTATTATTCAATTTGAATACATTGCGGAGGCAAGCTTCAGTCATACGAAATCTGCTCTACTAATAACGTGGAGTAAAATGCGTTTTGTAAGGAATTTACACCACGGCTTTTACACCACAATAATGACGTCGCCACGGTTGCACGTCATAACCACACGTCACGTGGCACAAATCAATCAACCAGAAGATCGGAATTTGTATAATAAAGTAAGTTATATCAAGTCCAAAACAGTCAAATTGTCCTTATTGAAGTATGCTGTTAAGTTTGTTGCCATAGCGTTTATTATAGGGAGGCGTTTAAATGAGAGGGGCGTATATTTCGAAACTCCAAATTTTGCCTCGGAAACGTCATCAATTTTTCAACAATTCGTTGAAAAACAATGAGTAAGTTGTAGACATTTAAAGAATAAAAACAGGAATCTTTCAATGTCAGTGTTTGTTTTTCGTGTCTATTCTAATAAACGCCCCCTTTCGAGTGGGTGTCTCTAATAAACGCCTCTCTATGGGAGAGGCGTCCTCTATGGGGGGGGGGGGGGGGGGGGGGGGGGGGAGGCGTTTATTACTGAGAAGGGGGCGTTTAAAAGAGGGAGGCGTATATTAACGGTTTTTCTCCTGAAAGGGGGGGGGGGGGGGGGGCGTTTATTTGAGGCTGGGCGTTTATTTGAGGAAATACGGTACTTTGCATTTAGAAGCTAGTTGAGCCTGCTACTAGAGAGAACTATGCCTGCCCGGGGGAGGGGACTCCCATACGAAAGTGACAGGGATGCTTGTCAGAAATCAGTTTGAAAATGACCCCTAAAAGGTACGAGTCTCTTCCAAATGGGCGTGGCATGAACTAATTTTCACCCCTAAGAGGTATTTGCTGTTTTAACAAATTAAAATTTGCTGGCAGACACCCTAAAAGGTAACGACTTGGTGTCTTGCTGCTCCTTTTAAATTTGAGACCAAATCACGGATTTCAAACCCTAAAAGGTATGATGATCATCTCCGTCACCTTGTGTATGGTCTCCCAGGTATGCCTGTCCCCATGGTTGTGAAGTGACAGACAGACACTGACTAACAAGCCTGGATCTGACCCTTCTGTCCTCTATCAGCTTTTCGATCGCGATGGCATTTTGTTTGCACCTTTATCAAATGGAAACTGAAGAAAGGTTTTGTTTTATTTAGGGGACTCGCGAGTCAGTGAAACGAAAGTAAAAGTGTCGGGGATGCTCGTCGTATATTTGAGGGGTTAAAATAAGCGATTAGGTATCTTTTAGGATATGATATGAAAATGTTGAACCTCCCTCTTACTTTGGTATCTTTTAGGGTGTCGAAAAAGAAAATCCATGCATATTAAATATAGATAGAGTCGGTACGGTTCGTGACTGTATCGCGCCATCATCATGCCGTATCCAAGCATTCTGATTGGTTGAGCTATGATTTTGCACGCTGTGATTGGTCGAATAAATGTCTTCGATTCCGTACCGTGACCGTAACTCAGTGCCGTATGTTTCCCACTCATACGAAAACGACTCTAATAACACACCTACAAAAAATACTCGTTTCTGATTGGCTGTGGATTTTTTCTTAATACCGTGCAATTAATTAATTGCACGGTATTAAGAAAATTGCACGTGCTATTTTATTATTTGTGGTTGTGATTGTGCTACGAGCGATTTGCTACTATAAAGAAACTCATATTTTTTGTAGGTGTGTTATTAATAGGAAATACCACTTAAGTTTATAAAAAACTTAAGAAAAGAAAAACCTGTTTAAGAACCTAAATAGTCTAATTTCCCAGTAAGCACCAATTACTACAACAACAATTTTATTACCTAACGTTTTTACTTTTTTTACAATTATTATTTTTCAATTTAGGGACCGCCCATTATTTACAGGAAGTACCGGGTTTGTTATCACAATCTGACGGGGGTTTGTCTTTTTAATTCACAAAAATTGACGGGTATGAAAAAGTATCACAGAAGCTCAAAGTCTAATTTATTCCAGCTTTGATTCTAGATATATTCCAATGTCTAACACAAACAGTGTAAAAACAATGACAATGCTGTCGCAATCAGTTTCAAGACAGCAGCTTTGTCTGATAAAAGTTACTAGATAATACGTAGCGATATGGAAACCACAGGAGCTCTACGATCGCTGAACACATTTTGGACAATCGTAGCGATCACATGGAAACCAGCCTTCAGAGCACGATTCATATATTTAGACTTTCGCGAAGTAACGCGATTATCGATTCAGTCATCCAAATTCGCAAGTTTTATACTTTATTCAATACAAACTGTATGCATTGGTTTGCTGAGACAGTGTGGAAATAACATTTCCGAGCCTCAATATTTCAAAATTTTCTGGGGGGGCATGTCCCCAAACCCCCCTAGCTGCTCATCACGCCTACGGCGCTCGAAACACGTGCCCACCCCCCACTTAATTACTTTAATTTCCTTTTGCTACCGCGGCCCTGTTTAACTTTTGCGTGCCAGCAAAAACAGTCTATCTACGCCCCTGGATTAACCAGTCAGTTTGTTTACATTAAACCACTGAACCTAGTCTCAACTGAGCCTCGTCAATCGCAGGAATTAGCGAGTCACAGCAAAATGAGCTATTTAATAAAATTTGGCGAATTGCCTTTACGAATTTTATACTGGGGTATGAAAATTTATACTGGATCTCGTATAGAATTTTTGGAGATTTACCACACGGGGGTTCGAGAAAAAATGACGGCAAGGGTTGTATTTATCCAACTCGGTACTCCCTGTAAATAATGAGCGGTCCCTTAACTAAAATAAGGTAAATGTTACTCAGGGTAACAATATAAATATAGAATTATATAAGAACCTTTTTAGGCTAACTTGAAAAATACCCGGGGTTTTACTGTATCTTTTACGAGCATCCCCAATACTTTTATACGGGAGTATAACTCCCCCCCCCCCCCCCCCCCCCCCCCCCCCCCCCCCCCCCCCCCCCATCCCCCCCCCCCCCCCCCCCCCCCCCCCCCCCCCCCCCCCCCCCCCCCCCCCCGTAAAAATAACACTGGAAACGGATTCTGGAAACGTTCAGAATTCTTATTGTCGTTCGACTAGTCTACACTTGCAAAGGAAGACAGGGCTGCAAGTGCTAAACTACACCCAGTAGTCCACACAGCCTCCATGTCTGAACCCCTCGAATAGCAGACAAGAAAAGAGAACCCTGGGAACTAGGATGTTTTCATTGGTTGGACATGTGTGCATGGCTTTTAACTGAATACCGCTGGATATTTCAGTAAAATCATCGCATGCTTGCAATACTTCTCAACGATTAGGATTTGCTTGTCATTCAGCTTAAACCTCCAGGAATCGATGAGATTTGTTATATTGCCTCTGTCAGTCGTGTAATGATAGTCTTTGTCCAAACTCGTGTCTCCTGAATGCGTTGTACTTTTCTGAATCCATCGAGTGACGTCATCCGAGGCTCGAAATCCCGCGAACTTCATGACGTGATTTGAGGTCTTTACGATATCCTTGACCAGGTCTTCGTAACGTAATAGTCTGTATTTCCCAGGGAATTGTTTCTCGGCTTCTAAAATGAATCTAATAGTATCGACCATCGACACGCAAAACTTCTTCACTCGACTTTTAAAACTGCTCGAGTGAAACTTTGCTGGCTTTGCATACGAATGCACCCATCCCACCGTCTCCATCGACGCCACTACTGCACGTGGATCTCGCACTAACTGTAGTATCTTAACATTCAGTTCTAATGTCATTAGAGGTTTGAAGAAGTTGACAGTGAAATTAGGAATCCGATGTGTTAACAATTTCACCACGTGATATCTATAAGACGAACAGACTTGACTAGTGAATCTAGGTTCAAGAGATCTACAAATGTACCTCTTCTTTCCAGTCGTTCTGTTCGTTTGATTGACGGTACAAAATGGCACGGTAAGAGCTCTGCTAGAGTAGCGGCGATGGGGTAAATTCGTCATAAAGTTTAAAAACTCATCTTGGCTCTCCATGCTACAAGATAGGATGTCGTCTAACAGTCTCAGCGCGCTGGATTCGTAGAAGGACGAGTAAGCAAGCGTCGTTGACCTTAACACATAGAACGGCTCGTAGACGAAAAACACATCAGAATGATGGTTGAAGATTTGCCCCAGAAACGAAGAACCTGACCTCATGTGCGACAAAATGATCAGATTTGCACGCGGGAATTTGTCTTCTCTACGAGTCAAGCCAGCTTCTGTCCTCCGTGGTGAAAACGAGCTCCAAAGAGTCAAAAATTTCATCCCTGAATTCAGAATGACGTTGGAGGAAAGTAAATCCAACGCTATGAAGATAAAAGCGATTAGAAGTTTACCCTTCATTGCGGCGAACACAGCGCGCGTCATGCAACGACAGCAAAGAAAGCCACAGAGAAACGGAACAAGAATGCTCACGTCCAAAGACAATTCAACTGCATTGCATTTGTTTCCAATAGTTAGTCTTTTTAAACAGGCAATTTGCTTCTCGGGAATTTCATGGACACAGCCACTTCCGGCGTTTTTTCTTTCTTTTAGTATAGTTGAGTGCATTTGCGAGAGCACTATTTGATCAACCTCGTCCCCAGGGCCCTCTCTTCTCGCTTTCAAAATGGCGGTCGCTCGAGAGAAGACCCTGGTGTAGGCTGAACTAAAACGCATTTTGATTGGATAACACAACAAGCCATCTAATTGGTCCATGTCGAAGGTTGCTAAATATAGCATAAATTAAGATTCGAGTGAATTTATAGTTTCAACGGATAGTTCTTTTCTGGTCCTAAATGTATCGAATTAGGAAGATCGAAGTCGCTGCAAGTGATGTGTGAGTGTTATCGAAGCATTGAAATGTCTTTAGGAACATTAAAAAGTCCACCGATCGAGATCGTTTACCGTAAAGCAAGGTATCAATTTATACGAGCAAGACTACTCGGACGGCGACACGGCAAACTGATATATTATTGTCGTTGTTTACATAATTTGCTAGTGCTCTTGAGATTTGCAGTATGTGACACGTCAATCCACGTCAACATGTTTTGTACTTTAGCCGTTAGAGATGAAAGGTGTTTGTATACAAATAGCGAATAAAGTGTCTGTCTCATTATAAATTTATACACTTCCGAACCCCTATTTTTCAAATGGCCAGAATTGCTCCAGGTGATTTTATTTATTGAGGCAAAACAATCGCAACATCAACGAACGTATTTTCTTCAGTAACTCTTCACAAGGCCCTTGCGATTACTTTCGACTAGCCTCCGCAGGCAACTCTAAAATACTAAAACTCTATCAGATGGGTTTCCTGTGGCACTGCATGCGGAGGCTAGAAAATGGCAGCCTGGGTACGAACCTCCAAGATTCTTGGAGACACGTGACCAGCCTACACCAGGGTCTTCTCTCGAGCGTCCGCCATTTTGAAAATAGCGAGAAGAGAGGGCCCTGGGGACGAGGTTGCTATTTGATTGTTTTACGGGTAAAACGATTTTTGAAGACTGTCATTTCTTTCGCACATCAGCAGATGGAGCCGCTCTGTAAAATATGGAAGTAAAACGAATATATTTTAGTTGAAAATCTTGATTTTTTGTGTGTGTGGAAATCATGAACTGTAGAAACTGTAGCTGTAATAAGCATGAAAGGCATTTCATCGCAAAAATAGAAACACTGAAGTTAATTGGCGAGAATCAGAATGAATCAAAGCGTGAGACACTACAAAACTGGCCTTACAAAAATGACATTGTTCGGCTATTATATTCAAGCATAATTACTCGGGCCCAGGCCGCCCGAGTTAGAAAATGCGGATTTCGGTTGTAGTAGTAGTAGTAGTAGTTTTGTTCGGCTCCAAAATGACGAGTATGCGACGTATTTAATCGTATCCGGAGTTTCAAGATTACTCAGCAGATTTGAAAAGATAAACGAGAAACAGGACTCAAGTAGATTTTGAATCTTAGTTTTGAAAGCAGCTGTAGATCTTCAAGCTATTAAAAGGTCAGGATTCTAGTTCATCGTTCAATGACTAGAAGTGGTAAAAGGACTAGAAGCTCGCTTAAAATATTTTTTTTTTAAAAACAAACGCGAGGCCGTTATCGGAACCATCTGACCTATGCAACCTCAAGACGTATCATGTTCGTACTCACCGGACTAATAGTCTCCCTCGTCACTCAACTGTCACTGATTGTCATGACGTCAGAGAAATTATATTGTATTGAAGAAGATGTCCTTGTTTTATTCGACGTTCGAACCGTAACTCGAACCCGAACTCGATTCCAAACTCGACGTTTCGGGATCTGAAGCTAGAGAGGGGGCCTTTACACAAACTCATCAAAATCAAATCAATTGAACTCAAAGTCAAAAGGTATAATCAAATGAACTCAAAGGCAAATCAAATGAACTCGACACATACATGTATATACATAGTCTCCCTCGTCACGCAACTGTCAGTCATTGTCAGGTCTCTCCTCGCGCAGCTGACATTGTCCTTGTTCTTCAACCAACTGGCATTCATTTTCAAGTACTTCCTCGAACAACTGACATTTTCCTTTTCACAATGCCCGAGTGAACGCTCATTGAGCGTCTTGTTAACATATAAAATGTATCACATTGAGGCAAAAAAATAAGGTTTTAATTTAAGATCAACTGGTGTCTGGAATAACATTTGATCAAAATGACAACAAATAATAAACAAAAATCTGACAAGGACCACAAGCAGAGTAAACACACGGGGTCAAGGATTCGACTATTTCACTTTTTTACGTCAATTTTGAGGAAATAATAATAAAGCTGTCGGACTTCCGCGAAGCAACCGACTCGCTCTAATTGAAGGACCACTTTCTCCGATAGTGATTTTACGAATTTAAAAGCCATTGTATATAATTTCAATATAAACATTTAGCGCCAAAAACCTTTCAGATGTCAAACCTAATATCGTAATGCAAAAATATTTACCTTTGAATGCGTATGACTTACCAGTCAATTATTTCCTCGAATTTGAAGAAGTATTTTCCAATTTTGTCGGAAGGTTTTCTGTTGTAATCAGTTGATAGCTCTCTTGCTAAACCATAGCGGACATATTGGTGAGAAGAAACGCTTTGATAGATTTGACATATTTATAAAATTCACGAACTACAAACCGATGATTTCATTCAGTGTTGCTGGTTACAACCTTGTCGACCTTCAGACAGGCTTGTTTTCTAGTAATGGCAGGAATTAGCGGTGAATATGCGGTGTTTACAATATGGTCGAATCATGTACAGCTTCGAGTCGTTTTCGTACGAGTGGGAAAACTACGGTACCATGACACTCAAATGGCTTCCTTTCTGAACCAATCAAAAAGCGTGCAAATGCATTGCTCAACCAATCAGAATGAGTGGACACAGCACGGTCACCGCACCGCAACTACTTTCCCGTACTTTCCACTTATACGAAAACAACTCTATAGAGAAACCGAAGACAAAGCTAGAAGTACCATGGCCTTATAATTAGTCAAACTAGCATGGTCAGAGAGATAACACCGACTTATTGACTGACTTGCAGGACTTGCAGAGTATTAGTGTAGAAAATGATACGGATTGCTGCACAGACAGCGAGTGGTGGCAGCGTAACACATATGAAAATTACCCCAAAAATGTGGCCGTGAAATAGCGACGATTAAGTGACCTGCTGACGACTCGTCAAGAAGCGAAATGTGATTGGTCAATACGCAAAAGGCGGATATGACGTAGTACAGAAACCATAATGAGGCTAATTTTTAGAGTTTGTAGAGCTTTGCAAAAAACTATTTTCTTTTTCTCCAACAAGTAACATTTACATTTGAATTTGAGGTACTTCAGTGTCAGGATATGTTCGAGTTGAATCATCATGTGCCTCCCACCACAATTTGCGCCAATGTCGGCGTGGCCATTTTGTTCATATAAAATCCGTAAAATAATGTTCACAATCCAGTTCCATCGTTATTGCGAAGGGTCTTTTTAGTAAAACAAAATAATAAGTTTTTGTAAATGCAGTAAACAATATCTGCATGTCGATACACTGCAGCGTTTTTTTTTTGAAATGAACCAAATAGATCTACGCGCGATGGCCTGAGGCCGACATCTGGAGTTTATTTCGCTGATTGCTTCATGCATTTTTCAAGATTCATTATATTGTACTCTATTTCTGCTCTCAAACTTTGGCTGTAATCCATGAACTCTTGTAGCAACGTCTCACAGTGGGCCGATAACTCAGTAGGGTTGGGGGTGTTTAGTAAAAGGTCGAACAGTTTATTCCATAGGGCTACATTCCAATGTCTGCAACAATAGTAATAATAACATTGAGAACGATGATGATGACAACGATGATGACAACAATGATGATAACGAAAAATCATCGCTAACGAAAAATCGAAGGCTCTGGTAAGAGACACACCGGAAAACCCAGATTCTAGGTCGTCATATGCGCATGCTCAATATTTTCTAACTTAACTGAAACAGTAGATGAAGTTTTGTTACAGTATTGGCGAGAACCTCTGAAGTCCGCCATTTTGTCACCATGCACAAGTTAGAAAATATTGAGCACGCGCATATCTGATGACCTAGAATCTGGGTCTTTCGGTTTGTCTCTTACCAGAGCCTTCGATTTTTTGTTAGAAAGCTGAGAAGGGTCTGGGTACGAGAATGCAATGATGGCAACGATGATGACAACGATGATAATGACAACGACGATGATGACAACGACGATGATGACAACGATTATGATAACAATGATGATGACAACGATGATGATAACAACGATGATGATAACAATGATGGTGACAACGATGATAATAACAATGATGATGACAACGATATTGCTGACAACGATGATGATGGCAAAGATGATGATAACAATGATGGTGACAACGATGATGACAACAGTGATGATGACAACGATGATGATAACAATGATGATGACAACGATGATGATGACAACGATGATGATAACAATGATGATGACAACGATGACAACAATGATGATGACAACGATGATGATAACAACGATGTTACAATGATGATGACAACGATGATGATAACAACGATGATGACAACGATGATGATAACAATGATGATGATAACAATGATGATGACAAAGATGATGATAACAATGATGATGACAACGATGATGATGACAACGATGATGATAACAACGATGATAACAATGATGATGACAACGATAATGATGATGACAATGATGATGATAACAATGATGATAACAATGATGATGATAACAATGATGATGATAACAATGATGATGACAAAGATGATGATAACAATGATGATGACAAAGATGATGATGACAACGATGATGATAACAACGTTATTATATAACAATGATGATGACAACGATAATGATGATGACAATGATGATGATAACAATGATGATGACAACGATGATGATAACAACGATGATGATAACAATGATGGTGACAACGATGATGATAACAATGATGATGACAATGATGATGACAATGATGATGATAACAACAATGATGACAACAATGATGATGACAACGATGATGATAACAATGATGGTGACAACGATGATAACAATGATGATGACAACGATGATGATAACAATGATGGTGACAACGATGATGATAACAATGATGATGACAACGATGATGACAACCATGATGATGACAACGATGATGACAACGATGATGACAACGATGATAACAATGATGATGACAACGATGATGATAACAATGATGATGACAACGATGATGACAAAGATGATGATAACAACGATGTTACAATGATGATGACAACGATGATGATAACAACGATGATGACAACGATGATGATAACAATGATGATGATAACAATGATGATGACAAAGATGATGATAACAATGATGATGACAACGATGATGATAACGATGATGATAACAACGATGATAACAATGATGATGACAACGATAATGATGATGACAATGATGATGATAACAATGATGATAACAATGATGATGATAACAATGATGATGATAACAATGATGATGACAAAGATGCTGATAACAATGATGGTGACAACGATGATGATAACAACGATGATGACAACGATGATGATAACAATGATGATGATAACAATGATGATAAGAAAGATTATGATAACAATGATGATGACAACGATGATGATAACAACGATGATAACAATGATGATGACAACGATAATGATGATGACAATGATGATGATAACAATGATAACAATGATGATGATAACAATGATGATGACAAAGATGATGATAACAATGATGATAACAATGATGATGACAAAGATGATGATAACAATGATGACAAAGATGATGACAATGATGATGATAATGATGATAACGACAACGATGATGCTGACAACGATGATAATGACAACGACGATGATAACAATGATGATGACAACGATGATGATAACAATGATGATGACAACGATGATAACAATGATGATAACAACGACGATGATAACAATAACAATGATGATTTAATGATGGTCATTAATTACAATGATGGTGATGACAATGATGATGACAATGATAATGACAAAGATGATGGTGATGACAATGATGATGACAATGATAATGGTGATGACAAAGATGATGGTGATGACAATGATGCTGATTTAATGATAATGATGGTGACAACGATGATGATGATAATAATAATACTAAGACTCATAACTATAATAATTCTGAATATAATAAGAGCTTTTGGTAAACATTGGATTGCGAAAACTGGTGCCGTAGTAATTTTGTTTTGCTTGTTTTCGTAATCAACTATGATAATGATGATGATAACAAAAATGTGATGGTGATGACTGACCGTTTGAGACTTTTAATTGGCATCCATCGTGCCCCATTCTTTTGATAGACCTTCATATACTCTCCGTGAATGAGGCAGTACAACACGCCTAGCAAGCCGTACGTATCCACCTAAATAACAATGTGCATCAGAATAGTGGTTAATGATTGGTTAAGCGAGAAAGTCATTAAAGTGTTTCCCGCCAAAGACGCTCATTCCTGAGTACCTCTGCATTCAACATATTACGATGTCGCACGACAATGACATACACGAGTTTTCACTGAAAAACAGCCAACTTTTTGCTGATGTCTAACTTTCTATGAATTGGGTTACCTGTATTGTTTAACTTTCTATGAATTGGGTTACCTGTATTGTTTAACTTTCTATGAATTGGGTTACCTGTATCGTTTAACTTTCTATGAATTGGGTTACCTGTCTAACTATCTATGAATTGGGTTAACTGTTTGTCTAACTTTCTAATTGGGTTACCTGTATTGTCTAACTTTCTATGAATTGGGTTACCTGTATTGTCTAACTTTCTATGAATTGGGTTACCTGTATTGTCTAACTTTCTATGAATTGGGTTATGTATTGTTAATTGAATTGGGTTACCTGTATTGTTTAACTTTCTATGAATTGGGTTACCTGTATTGTTACTTTCTATGAATTGTTTCTGTATTGTTTAACTATTTGGGTTACTATTGAACTTTCTATGGGTTACCTGTATTGTTTAACTTTCTATGAATTGGGTTTTAACTTTCTATGAATTGGGTTACCTGTATTGTTTAACTTTCTATGAAATGATTGTTTCTAACTTTCTATGAATTGGGTTACCTGTATTGTTTAACTTTCTATGAATTGGGTTTGGGTTGGGTTACCTGTATTGTTTAACTTTCTATGAATTGGGTTACATGTATTGTTTAACTTTTATGAATTGGGTTATGTATTGTTTAACTTTCTATGAATTGGGTTACCTGTATTGTTTAACTTTCTATGAATTTTCTAATGAATTGGTTACCTGTATTGTTTAACTTTCTATGAATTGGGTTACCTGTATTGTCTAACTTTCTATGAATTGGGTCTGTATTGTTTAACTTTCTATGAATTGGGTTACCTGTATTGTCTAACTTTCTATGAATTGGGTTACCTGTATTGTTTAACTTTCTATGAATTGGGTTACCTGTATTGTTTAACTTTCTATGAATTGGGTTACCTGTATTGTTTAACTTTCTATGAATTGGGTTACATGTATTGTTTAACTTTCTATGAATTGGGTTACCTGTATTGTTTAACTTTCTATGAATTGGGTTACCTGTATTGTCTAACTTTCTATGAATTGGGTTACCTGTATTGTTTAACTTTCTATGAATTGGATGGATGTGGATGGAGGGATAACGGATGGAGGGATATACGGATTGGAGGGATAGATGGATGGAGGGAGGTATAGACGGATGGAGGATAGATGGAGGGACTAGAAGGATAGATGGATGGCGGGGAGGGAGAGACAAGAGATGGATAAAAGATGATGATTTCCAGAAGGAATGTAACACGGTACCACCTGTATAGTCAGCAGTTTAGCTGCAGTAAGAAAGACCTCACCACAGGTGTCTGTCGACCTAAAAATCAGGGAACGGCGAAAAAAACATTAGTTTCAGAAGAAACCACTGCCCGTGATGTAGCGCATAAAAGATTTCGAAGACTTCAGGGGTCTACTTGGTCTTGATGATCCCTTGCCGCCAAAACACAACAATGCGATGAGCTCCATTAAGAAAGTAGTTGCAGCGACGGCGGAATTCGTTGGCGTCTTTAGGAGACAACTGACTGATTTGATGTGAGAATAAAAAGAACACCAAGCAGTACATGCAGAACAAACTACACAGGGTGACCATCCTGTTGTTTCTTAACGAGGATGGGTCGATGGGTTCCCTGTGCGTCTTGGAGCATGCTCTGAGTATGTAGGACAGCCACTGACAAAACTCTCACTCGCATCATAACTGTGTAAGAAAGCAGAGAAAAGTGGTGCCAGCAAGAAAACCTAGTGATTCCTTATACAATATCATTATTTAGCATAGAGTATTATTTATTTATTATGTGTAAAAAAATTCAAATTTATAGTGACCTCCAGAAAAGTTAACGCTCAGCAGCAAGAATTGATAAACCCCTGGACATGCAATTAACCTTGAAAAAATGACTCCCATACACTCTACCAGGAATAGCTGGACTGCTTCGATGGAATTTGCGCTTGAAAAGTCCTGTCGACTCGTCCAGAGCCTAGTTAGTCAAAAGTAGGAAAAAAACGTGAACGAATAAATAAGTTTACCGCACACTATTTACCGAAAACCATTACTGGCTCTGTAGAGGATACTACATGACTTGGAGCCACTGCACTATATATAATAGAGTCATTTGCGTATGAGTGGGAAACCTAAACGGCACAGAGTTACGGTTACAGTAAGGAACGAAGAAGATCACATGCGTGCAAAATCATTGCTCAACCAATCAGAATGCTTGGACCCGGCACAGTTGTCACCGCACCCGATATCATCACTGCACGGCACACGAACCATACCGTAACTACTGCCCACGCATATGAAAAACAACTCCTGACTAATAGAGTAATATGGTTGGACCAGAATATCACAAACTATAATCAACTGTCACATGACAACTCATTAAGTACCGGCATGCCCCTGATAATAGGTAGATTTAAGCAAACATAATGCCGATGCGAAAACAGGGGACATGACGTGACGAATATATTTCACCACTGTCATTGCGCCATGACTACCGTCGACAACGTCATGACGTCAAAAACAGCAATCTTCAAGTCTTTTCGATGTCGTCGAATGTCAGTCTCGCACGGCCGTCATCTTTCAGGTCACGTCGTGTTTGCCTAACAATGATTTTTCTAATTGAAGGATTAAGTTCAAGCAGGTAGTTTTCACATACTATGCACAGTTTCGAGATGTTTCTTGTGTCACCAAGTCCTTTTCATTTCAGGCGGGCTACAACTGGTCAATGAAAATACGAATCTGCAGTGAAATACGCTCCCTATAATGGCCTATCCAAAACAAAACATGATCGTTATAAGGATTGGACGGCGTTGTATGTTGGGGTTTTTTTTGTTTCCTTTTAGTTTTTGTTTTTGTTTGCTTTTGCTTTCTGCTAATCATTTTAGGCCTTGATGTTTGTTTGTGGAGTGGGTGTGGGTGATGTGTGTTGGAAGGATGGATGTATGGATGGATGGGTTGGATGGCTTTGGTGGACGTATTGAATGTATGAATGGATGAATAATTTGATGGAGCTGTATGGGATGGATGGGTGGATGGGATGGTGGATGTATGAACGTAGGGATGCTCATGTATGGATGGATGTGATGGCCGTATGGATGTTGGGACGTATGGATGGAATGAATGTATGGATGGATGTGTGGGACGTATGGATGTGTGGACGTATGGGTGATGAATGGATGGGATGAAGGTATGATTGGATTTGTTGGACGTATGGATGTGGTGGACGTATTGCTGGATGAATGTATGGATGGATGTGTGGACGTTATGGATGTGTGACGTATGGATGGATGAATGGATTGGCTTGAATGTCTGGATGGGATGTAGTGGACCTATGGATTGTGTGGACGTATGGATGGATGACTGGATGGATGAATGTATGGATGGATGTGTGGACGTCTTGGATGTGTGGGACGTATAGATGGTATGAATGATGGTGGTTGTATGGATGGATGTGTGGAGCGTATGGATGTGGTGGACGTATGATGGATGAATGGATGGATGTGTGGACCGTAATGGCTGTGTGGACGTATGAATGGATGGATGGATGGATGATGGATGGATGGATGGATGTATGGATATGGGTGGATGGATTGATTGGATGGATGAACCATATGGGATGATGTATGGATGGAATTGGTGGTACGTAATGAATGGATGTATGAACTATGGATGGATGTATGGATGGATGCGTGGCATGTATGAACCGTATGGGGAATGGATGGATGGATCGTTTGGATTAAACGTATGGAGTGATTAATGGATGGATGGGGTGGACGTTATGGAATGGATGGATGGCTGGATGAATGGATGGATGAATGGATGGGTGGATGGATAACGTATGGATGGATTGATGGATGTTATGAACGTATGGATGGATGGTGGATGGGCTGGATGTATGAATGTATGGATTGAATGGATTGGATGGATGGATGAATGTATTCAGGTGCTTGGATGAATGATGGATGGATGAATGGATGGCTGAATGTTATGGATGGATAGTTGGACGTATGGATGTGTAGGACGTTATGGATGGATTAATTGGATGGATGGAATTTATGGAGGCTGGCTGTGTGGCGTATGGATTTGTGTGGACGTATGATGGATGATGAGACGGATGTGTGGACGTATGGATGTGTGGACGTTCGTAATGGTGGATGGATGGATGAATGGATTGGATGTGCTGGATGTATGGATTGGATGTGTGGATGTATAGGATTGATGGAATGAACATATTGATGATGTAGGATGGATGGGTGGACGTGATGAATGGATGTATGCAACGTATGGATGGATGTTATGGATGGATGCGTGGATTATGAACGTATGGTATGGATGGATGGATGGATGGATTAACACGTATGGATTGATGTTAGCGGATGGATTGGGTGGACGTATGAATGGATGGATGGATTTGATGAATGGATGGCTGAATGGATGGATGGGTGATGACCGTATGGATGGATGGATGGATGTATGAACGTATGGATGGATGAGATGGATGGTTGGATGGCATGAATGTTATTGATGAATGGATGGATGGATGGATGAAGTTATGGATGGATTTATGCATGGAGGATGGATGATGATGGGCTGGATGGATGATGTATGAATTGGGAGAATGAATGATGGATGGATGGAATGGATGTATGGAATAGGATGATTGATGGATGGATGGATGGATGGATGTATGAATGGATGGATGGGATAATAAATATTAATACATGCACACATCATTTGGCAATCTCAATGTTTAAAGTACATTGTAGTTAGTGTTTTTAAAAAACTAAACCTGCAGCGATTCAGATCCACATGTTTTTTTTTTCCTCGCTATCAGGTTATTTTCGTGAAAGTTTCCCTATCCATCCTCTCTGCGGGTGCTCGGACACAGAGATCCAAGCCTCCGCACCCAGTTCTCCTCTCTCTTGTCGCTCTCTCCATATCAATTTCTTGGGGTTCCAGGCTTTCGCAGGCATAATTGAAGAGCAATGGCGTTCCAGTGTCTACAAAAAACGGTGGTAATGTGTTTAGCGCGATATAAAACAATAGAGATTTAGTACTCTTATAGATTGAAGTTGTAATAATCTCCACATGAAATTGCAACGCGTAGCAGATGTCCTGGAACTCTTATCTTTGTATTTAACTAATAGAGGATGACTCTCCGTGCTTCCTATACCAAAAAAAATAGCACGCTTGACGTCCTTGAAGCTTCTAGTGGATGTTTCCGAGTGGAAACGCGAGTGCATTCAGCAGCTTTCAAGACCTCAGTAAGTGCATTATTTTTGTATAGAAGCATGGAGGAGTCAACTTCTATTCGCTTTAAAATATAAAACTAGTTTTAAAACAAAAGGGGCCCCCCCACGCCCTTTTTTTTTTTTTTTTTTTCCCGCTTTGTTTTCACAATGCTCCCTGCTTCTTATTTTATAATTATTCACCAAAGTCGAGGTGAATATCGGTGAATAATTACCGAGACGAAAGTCGAGGTTTTGTCACTGATATTCACTGAGCCTGAGGTGACTCATTTTTTAGTAGAATTACACAGGTGATTTATTTGAAAAAAATATAAAAAAATACGCATTTTAAAGAAAATAAATTTTTAATTCATATTTCAAAAAGCTGGCAGCCATTTTGGGTTCAAAATGCTGTCTAGTAACTATCGAGAAATAGTCCGAAGTTCTTTACCAATCAGCGCGCTTGATTTTCTATAATCACCTGTGTAATATCTACTAAAACATAATAATGCACGCTCCAGCCAGCCATCAAATTTGCACGTTCTTGAGGCTAGGTACACCGAATTTTATTATAAACGCAAATACACTCCACCATCTCACTTTCAATCCACAGAAACTCGCGCAAGAAGCCTTGGCACAATCCGTGGCCTGGCATCCGCACCGTTTGAGCGAATGCAAGCAAGGCGAAAGTTTACGTATACGGGCAAGTGGCTTGTGAACTGCAGCAATATCCGGGAATGGTACAAATCTTGTGTCGCTTCATTGCAGAACTTGGCGTTGTAGCTTCCTTGTGGTGACAATTATTGCCCTCGCAACCAGCTTACATATGACAATAAGTAAATGAGGCATCAGAGATTGGATTATTATATATTCATAGGGTGTGGGATAAATGTTGCGCTGTATAAATATATAATAAATTTTAGTATTTATGATTATTATTATCCCTTGTTATAAAGAAAATTATTATCATCACCACCACCACTATCATCACCAACATCATTCAATCACTGTCGACTCCATTATTACAATAATTCTTGTCTGCATCATCACAACTGCTACCATCATTGTTGTCATATACAACTCTTGTACTTGTAAAGGGGCAACTAAAATTCTAAAATTGAACGATTTTCAAATCAAAGTAATATCAAACTATTAAACTTGAAGAATGCAAAGCTTAGGGAACAATTACGAAGCTCTGTTCGCGAATTTCCCTTTGAAACTTACTACCTGGTGGACCGTGTTGTGATGTTCACAACGTCACCTTCCCATGTAACGTACTCAAATTGACACCTACGTCTCTGCGATTCTTTGTAAAATTGATTACATTGCTGTGTGCCAGGAATGACACAATTGTTTCGACCAAACCGAGTGAACCAAGAGGGTTGAGTTGTGGGAAGGTTGACGTTTGGTGACGTTACAACATTGCCAACCAGGAAAGTAAGTTTCAAAAGGGAAAATTCACGAAACAGAGATTCGCTCTAAAATTTGCATTTTCGAGTTTTAATATTTGGTATACTTCGATTGAAAAATCATTCCAATGTTAGACTTTACTTGCCCTTTAATGTCGCTAACGAAAACTGGGCTTACCTCAACCTCGCCTTTTTCTACGGTTTGTAGTTCATGTGCACAAAGTCCTGAATATATCTCTCCACCCCTTCTTGGCTCTTGTTGTTGTATTTCATGGTAACATGATACGTCAAGAATTTACAATCATACGACGTAAGCATTCTTCAACAGATTCGTTAGAGTTTTCTATGATGTCAGACAGAGCAAAAAGATCAATCATTTATTTATTTTATTATGCAATGGGTCAGCTCTAGCCAGGGTGTCTGTACATGTCTAGCTACACTCGTCTAGCTACACTGTAGATATCCTTGACGTATGCATCCCTATTCCCGTGCCATTGCGTTCTATTTCACGTTATAAAATAACTATGACATACGCACGCTCTGATTGGCCAAAGGATAGCTATTTAATTTATTTATATGCCTTTATGAGAGAGCCACAGCATGCGCGCGCAGATATTCAAATATTTTTGTGACGAATAAAATTTGAATAACTTGCTTAAAATCATAATTGTATTTTATAAATATTCCGCTGTGCTACGTACGTGAGTGCAGATTTATAAGCCTGTGGGGACTAATCAGAACACTCGACGCTATATAAAAAAAACGCGTCGTGCTTCTCCAACACTTCTCATCGTGTTATGATCAAGTCCCCGCATGCTATAAATCTGCACATAGCACAACGTGCTCTCGTTTTCCATTCTTTTCACACAGTATTTCTGTCTCCTACCATTTCCAAATTATTATTTTATCTTACCCCTAACTCTCTTTGCATTTAGTCCACATGCTGTCAACCTTCTCTTTCAAGGAGCCACGAAAATGGAAAGCCTACAATGAGAAACATGTGACTATCTCGACCAGATGACGGTCACAGGCACGTGACTCCCAATAACATCGTTATCATCCAGTGAACGATCATAATGGAGTTTAGTCAGCTGATTGTCTTGGAAGATTTGAAGCCATAAATCTGTCCACCACGCAAGGATTTGTTCGTTGCAGTAGTTCCAAGCTTACCATCTTTGTTCGATGAAAGCGATGAGTTCTGATAAGATTTGGGACAATGGCGTTCTGTATTTTCCGCCATAACGCTTTCCTGTAGGTTCACTCTCTTGGAGGGTCTGAGAAGTTCTAGGGCCTTCTGAGGTCGACCATTTAGTGCCACTCGCTGTTGTCCCTGTCCATCTCTTTCTTTTAATAGCTCAATGCACGCGGCGATTAATGCGTGTGGGGAAGAGTTGATGTCTGAGCATGCGCTTTGGTGGAAGTTAAAAAATACACTGTTAAACTGTTTCGTATATTGTTGTAACTTTAACGTGCGGGACAGAGTTGATGTTCATAAGCATGTGCTATGAGGAAAGTAAAAAAAACCACTTTTACAGGTCTGTATTTAATCTCTTCAAATGAGGGTTTTTATCATGTCATTTCAAAACTCATAGGACAAAAAAATGATTATCCTAGCTGGAAAGAGCTCGTTCGAAATTAGTAAAAAGGTGAAGCGCTTGGAAAAGATCGCTTCACAAAATTCGCAAAGATGTGAATTTTCCAAAAATTGAAATTTTTTATGAAAACTCTTCCAAGTAGTAAATTTCCAAGGTTTTTCATACGAAATTTCGATTTTGGAAACTTCAAATCTTCGCATTTGCTGAAGCTATCTTTTCCAAACTTCACATTTTACTAATTTCCAACGAGCTCTTTCCAGCTATGATAGTCATTTTTTGTCCTATGAAAGTTTTTGAAATTACATGATCAACCCTCATTGTTGATGATATTTCCTACTTTCATTTGTCTCTTTGCCATAGTATGTCCAACAAGATCACGATTCCTCATTGGTTGCCCTGTCAACAGTGTCTGATCATCGTCAATCCTTCTTGCCGCTGCCTGGACGGCACTGTCTCAATACGTTCACACGCATCCAAAGACCACTGTTCTTGGGCATCTTTAAAGCACATGTCAATATGGCCTTACAACAAGTTCAATAAGGGACTGGTCTTTTGACTCTCTCCAAAGAAGGGACCATATTAATGAGGGGGTGAAGAGTTCGTCAATATGCACAGACTCCCATCGTTTGTCCTTGGAAACCAACAAAAATCTGGGTAGCCGCCCAAGGACTCTGTGTA
>JAUJYZ010000672.1:0-87500 GCA_033675265.1 Actinostola sp. cb2023
ATGATTACAAAGTTTCCAAAAGTTTTGTGTAGATATTAAACGAGTAACAGCTTTCGCAACAATCAACAACTAAATTACAAAGAAATGTAGGTTTAGTCGGTATCGCGTGTCCCCGATTGACCATGACATTTCTTTGTAATTTTGCAGGTTTTAAACATGTCTGCAGTTCAGTTGCTGCTGCTTCTCCAAACCCTATCAAACTCCTGAAATTTACTAATTCTGATAGAGTGATGGCACTTAACCCGTGAAACAGATATTAGCCAAGTAGATATTACTAGACACTTATTCCATTGTTTTCTTTTGTTTTGATCTGACTATTAGTCACTAACTATTAGATTTTGTTTCACGGGTTAAGTGCCATCACTCTATGCTCTTTCTTGTGATGGGGTTCATATTTTAATTAGACTAATTCTTAAAACTCGTTTCCCAGTCCTCCACTCCTTTCTAAAGTGGCTAATTCTCACACTAATTGAAGGGAGTCTTGCAGGGCTCATACATGAGAGGACAACAAAGAAATCTAGAGCAGATTCATTTGAATCATGATTGTAATAATAACAGATAATAATGGACTAGTGGTTAAACTAGTAGAGACTGTGTCGGTGTACAATAACAACTACCCTGGTCCCAGAGGCACTATTAACCTACATACACTCTCCCTTACCAGACTTAACAAGTTAAACGTTATTTACGCACTTATGCACTCAACCATTTTTACCCTATGAAATACCCATTAAGGACGTTTTTGATTGCACAGGAGACAAAAAATGTATAAAATTGACGTTTACCAAAAAGTACATGAATATCAACATATAAAAATGTCCAATTTAGCAGGTTTTAAATCTTTTTTGAAACAACCAATATACATTTATTGTCCAAATTAGAACAATTTAATAAAATGGATTTCCCTCGCAAAATCATTTGGTGTTGGCCATGGTAAAAATGGTCAATATTGTATCAATTGAAGTTTGTTTCGTGCCTTAACATTTCATAATTGACCCATTTTATGCGTTCTACTTATAGGTTTTTCAATACCCAAAAAGAGATTTTAATATTGCCCATTTTGGTCATATTTATGAATAATCTCTGAATCAAAAATTAAAAAGAGTTCTAAAACAACAGATTGACAAAATGTTTGATATAATGTTAATGTATCCATTAAAAAAGTCTGTAAACAGGCAATTCTATTTTTTTTAATGAGATAATTCAAAAAATGCCCATTTACACCGCAGCTCGCTCGCCGCTTCACGGCTCAAAAGTCCGGTAAGGGAGAGTGACAATGTAGGTCAGTGCCTCTGGGACCAGGGTAAATAACAACCAACAAGTACAAGCTAGTAGTGTGTAGAATGAAACTTTGACACCTTGTAAAAAAGCAATCAATAAATTTAGTGCTTTTTTTACACAATGTAAAGTTTCATTCTACACCCAAGGGGGGGTACTCAGGGGTATCGGTGATGGGGAGGTGCGAATGAGGCCAACCTGTTTAACCCAAAAAAAGTTCATTGCTCAAAAACAAGACCCCAAAAAAGTCCAACAGCCCAAAATCGTAACCCCCAAAAAGGGGTAAATCGAGAACGGTAGGATATCATTTTTATCAACTCCCCAAAAAGTCCTTGCCAAAATCTTTATATCAAAAAAAGTCCACCAGAAAATTGATAACCCCAAAAAGTCCCAAGCCTTGAATTTCAAACCCCAAAAAGGTATTCGCACCTCCCTGTCACTGATACCCTGAGTACCTCCCCCCTGGGTTCTACATACTTGTAATAATAATAATTTATTCATTTATATTGCGCAAATATCAATCGTAAAAATTTTAAAATGTGCATTACAATGGTATGCAATAATAATATAAAAATATATATATATAAATAAAAAATTTAATAATAGCTTGTGATATAATAGCTTACAACCATTAAAATTTTAATTCCAGAAAAAAACACCTTCATGCCCTTTTTTGTTTTTGCCCACGTTGAAAGTTTAATCAATGAATGTCTGTCTTTTTCTCCAATCAGTCAAGCTGCTTCAAAGCTACAATCTCCTGCAATATAAACGAGACACCTATGATCCCTTCCCCTTCCACAATGTTGATCAGTGATGGTTTGTAATGTTTGAGGGATTTTTGAACCCAAACATCAACATTGCAATGGGGAGGGGAGGGGGGGGGGGGGGGGGGGGGGGGGGGGGGGGGGGGGGGGGGGGGGGGGGGATTGAGACTTACGATTTCATGGTGGCACATTTTATTCTGCATGGGATTGTAGGTTGCACTTTAGTGACATTGGTTATACTTCCAAAAAATTTTGAAACCCAAATCTTGCGGAATCTCTTGAGATATCATAATAATCACATTATCAATCTGCGCAATCATTTAGTTTATTTGCATGAAGTTAGAGGCACATCAGTGACGTCATGCGAGATGACAGCTCATCCATACTGGAACGTACCCATCAATAGTTAGTACTGTTTCATGGTTTCAGTGTTTGCACTCTAATAGATGCTCTACTAGCGTGAAGTCGGGCTTCTGACTGATATGTAACTACGTATACCTGTAACTAGCAGTTGCCAGTTGCAAGTTAGGATTGCCATGCAGTTTAGGTGGTAGGTACTTCAATTCATATGTGGTACAATATAATGTCCTCATATACAGTTAAATTATATTTGTAAAATAACACAATTCTAACGCGTGCTCTGATTGGTTAGCTACTATGTTTTACATTCGCCTGCGCAGCTCGGTTTTACAAAATCGCTCTCGACTTCTCCCAAACTAACCTCGTGTTTATATCAGGCTATGTAAACACATGAAACGTTTTCTATTTGTTTAAATGTCAGTGAGTACCAGTGCATCCCATGGCATCCCTATGTATCCCACGGCAACCCAGTGTATCCCTGTGAATCCCCATGATGCATCCCAGTGTATCCCTGTACATCCCTACAGGTGCATCCCTGCACACCCAAGTGCATCCCTGCACATCCCAGTGTAACCCTGCACATCCCAGTGCATCCCTATGTATTCTGGACAGTGCATCACAGTGTATCTTTGCACATCCCATAGCATCGATCCCAGTGCATCTTTGATAATCAACTGGTTAATTCAGGGGATAGTCAGAGTTTGTGTGAGGGGGTTTGGGTATGCGGCGGCGGTTAGTTGAAGGTTGGTTTGGGATAGAAGTGGTACTGAGGAGATCGCAGAGTTTAAATCAGCTGGGCCGGACGATGATAGCCTGAGAGTGGGGCTGGAGAGAATAGGCGGAGAGAGAGAGTAGTAAGATGGGAGACTGGGATGTGGAGGAAAAGGGAAAAGAAGAACAATAAAGATAAGAGCGATGTTTAAGGGGGAGTGGGGCAGGGGTAATGAGAGGGGGTGAATGAGTAGCAGGATACATGTTGTTAAACGGTTAAGGGTGAAAAGATAACGGATGACACCACGTGTATCCGGTGAACCGAGTGGCGACTCTACAAAATGTAAGTGGCACTGAACTGGCAATCCTAAGTGGCAACTGGCAATTGCACTGGCAACGCTAACTGGCAACTGGCAACCCTACATGTAAGTGGCAACTGACAACCCTAATTGGCAACTGACAACCCTAACTGGCAACTGGCAACTGGCAACCCTAACTGGCAACTGGCAACCCTAACTGGCAACTGACAACCCTAACTGGCATTTGGCAACCCTAACTGGCAACTGGCAACCCTAACTGGCAACTGACAACCCTAACTGGCAATATAATTGGCAACCCTGCTAACTGACAACCCTAACTGGCACTGAACTGGCAACCCTAACTGGCAACGTAAACTGGCAACCCTAACTGGCAACGTAAACTGGCAACCCTAACTGGCAACGTAAACTGGCAACGTAAACTGGCAACCCTAACTGGCACTGAACTGGCAACCCTAACTGGCAACTGACAACCCTAACTGGCAACTGACAACCCTAACTGGCAATATAATTGGCAACCCTGCTAACTGACAACCCTAACTGGCACTGAACTGGCAACCCTAACTGGCAACGTAAACTGGCAACCCTAACTGGCAACGTAAACTGGCAACCCTAACTGGCAACGTAAACTGGCAACCCTAACTGGCAACGTAAACTGGCAACCCTAACTGGCAACGTAAACTGGCAGCCCTAACTGGCAACGTAAACTGGCAACCCTAACTGGCAACGTAAACTGGCAACCCTAACTGGCAACGTAAACTGGCAACGTAAACTGGCAACCCTAACTGGCAACGTAAACTGGCAACCCTAACTGGCAACGTAAACTGGCAACCCTAACTGGCAACGTAAACTGGCAACCCTAACTGGCAACGTAAACTGGCAACCCTAACTGGCAACGTAAACTGGCAACCCTAACTGGCAACGTAAACTGGCAACCCTAACTGGCAACGTAAACTGGCAACCCTAACTGGCAACGTAAACTGGCAACCCTAACTGGCAACGTAAACTGGCAACCCTAACTGGCAACGTAAACTGGCAACCCTAACTGGCAACGTAAACTGGCAACCCTAACTGGCAACGTAAACTGGCAACCCTAACTGGCAACGTAAACTGGCAGCCCTAACTGGCAACGTAAACTGGCAACCCTAACTGGCAACGTAAACTGGCAACCCTAACTGGCAACTGACAACCCTAACTGGCAATATAATTGGCAACGCTGCTAACTGACAACCCTAACTGGCACTGAACTGGCAACCCTAACTGGCAACGTAAACTGGCAACCCTAACTGGCAACGTAAACTGGCAACCCTAACTGGCAACGTAAACTGGCAACGTAAACTGGCAACCCTAACTGGCACTGAACTGGCAACCCCTAACTGGCAACTGACAACCCTAACTGGCAACTGACAACCCTAACTGGCAATATAATTGGCAACCCTGCTAACTGACAACCCTAACTGGCACTGAACTGGCAACCCTAACTGGCAACGTAAACTGGCAACCCTAACTGGCAACGTAAACTGGCAACCCTAACTGGCAACGTAAACTGGCAACCCTAACTGGCAACGTAAACTGGCAACCCTAACTGGCAACGTAAACTGGCAGCCCTAACTGGCAACGTAAACTGGCAACCCTAACTGGCAACGTAAACTGGCAACCCTAACTGGCAACGTAAACTGGCAACGTAAACTGGCAACCCTAACTGGCAACGTAAACTGGCAACCCTAACTGGCAACGTAAACTGGCAACCCTAACTGGCAACGTAAACTGGCAACCCTAACTGGCAACGTAAACTGGCAACCCTAACTGGCAACGTAAACTGGCAACCCTAACTGGCAACGTAAACTGGCAACCCTAACTGGCAACGTAAACTGGCAACCCTAACTGGCAACGTAAACTGGCAACCCTAACTGGCAACGTAAACTGGCAACCCTAACTGGCAACGTAAACTGGCAACCCTAACTGGCAACGTAAACTGGCAACCCTAACTGGCAACGTAAACTGGCAACCCTAACTGGCAACGTAAACTGGCAGCCCTAACTGGCAACGTAAACTGGCAACCCTAACTGGCAACGTAAACTGGCAGCCCTAACTGGCAACGTAAACTGGCAGCCCTAACTGGCAACGTAAACTGGCAACCCTAACTGGCAACGTAAACTGGCAGCCCTAACTGGCAACGTAAACTGGCAACCCTAACTGGCAACGTAAACTGGCAGCCCTAACTGGCAATTGGCAACCCTAACTGGCAACTCAGTGACAACTCTAAAAAGGAGTGACCTTGATAAAAACTTCATCAAAGCAAATAGGCCGTCATCAACGCCACGGACTGAGCAAAGTCAATGTACGAAATTCGGGGATAACTTTGAACGTAACACTTTTATGTATCCAACTTGAAGGAAATAAACTGGTTCCTCTCACATATGTCACACACGCTGTTCGTCATTGTGAATGGTTTCGGAATGATTTTCAATTCGATCGGACACAAGGCATGAATTCCGAAATTTATAGGCTGAGACAGCAGCTTCGTCGAGCTTCGTCACATCATAGTCTGACACCCCGTTCACACCAAACCTTGTTTAGTTAAACTGAGTTTATTCTCGCTTCTCTAATTCGAGGGCATTTGATTTCACAAGAATCAAACTACCTGGAATTTCTGCTGTGCAACAGAAAGGACAGTTTACCAGCAGTTTTGTGCCAAAGGTTACGCATGGCGTTTGTAGATATTAATTTCCTAAACCCGTTTAGTTAAACCACCCTTAAACCATGTTTTAAACCTTGGTGTGAACGGGGTATGAATCGACTGGATGTTTAAAAAATACGAAGTTCGGGAATGATTTTTGAGTCCTTTTAATTTATTTGACCGACTTTCCTCTGCGACAACGAAACAAACGAAAGACGTTATCAGAACCATCTGACCATGAATATGCAACCTCAACCACAGGCAGCCCAACCATTGCTTTTGAGGCTACTAAATAATCAAATGAAATGATATGCGTCTTTTTATGGGTTTCCTGTGGTAGAGCGCGGCGCAATACGTAAGGTTGGGTTCCCTGTGCATAAACATGTGTTATGTTGGGCTTCCTGTGTGCATCCTGCGGGACGCGTCCGCAGCAATGTGTATATTGTGGTGGAATATGTAGTTCCGTCCTTACTTTCCCGGCTGTAGTGGGGGGGGGGGGGGGGGGGGGGGGGGGGGGGGGGGGGGGGGGTGAATGACTTGGTACTTGTGTGACGGTGAACGGCTGTGAGGTGGTGGGGTGGGCCATAAGATCCATGAATTGAAATGATGCGAGTGAAGAAGGGCGTCCAAGGTTTGGAGCTTCTGTGTCTTCTTTGGTAGTGATAGTGTGGTTGTGGTTTTGCAGGTTATGCAGGTTGGTTTACAATGCAAGACTTAAGTTCTGATGTGGAGAATGAGGTATTGATTGTAAGGTTGGAATAGTCACGTGAGAGTAGTACATGTTGGTTGTCGACTGGAATTGGTTGTAATGTAGATGGGGCCATTTCATCTGATCATTGCCTAGATAATGATGTGGGTGGTGGTGAGGGTGGAGGTGTGGAGTGGTGATGGTGTGGAGTGGGTATGTAGTGTTTGGGGTGGTGATTGTGTTGGGTGGATGTGTGTGTAGGGTAGTTGGGGTGTGAGGTGAGTGTGTGTGACCTAGGGTGTGGGGGCAGGGGGGTCGATGGGGAGGGGTGAGGGAACTGGAAAAATTGGTGTAGACAAGTAGGTCGTTCAGGTTCTTGTGTCTCAAATAGGCTACAAGGGGAGGTTTAGGGAAGAGTGAGGAGTTCTTTGTCCTTCGAAATTAGGGACCAAGTGGAGCGTATGATGTTAGGGAGTGATGAAATGGAGAGGTGATAAGGGATGGAATATGGTATACTGGAAGTGGGGCCGGTTGGTATTGGTTTTAGTGGGGGGGGGGGGGGGGGGGACAGGTGAGTCACTGGTTCTGGGTGAGGGTGGATATCTGGAGAAATGAGGTATTGATTGTACGGTTGGAATAGCCACGCTACGTGAGAGTAGGATGAGTCTTAGTCGGTTAAGTTGTGTGTTTAGTTCTTCATCTTTGGTGATGAGGCGGCGGTAACGGAGTGTGCCTGGCTGAAAATAATATCACTTTTGCAGGAGAGGGAGGGACGGGGGGGGGGGGGGGAGTTGGATGTGGGGGGGAGAGGATGCGTAAGGATCCACTGGATACAATACTTTCCCTGTATAGAGTGCAATTTTTATGAACGGCATATGCAATTTAATCCATACATATGGAGAGAAAGTACGGCGGCCGAGAGCAGTCACTCAAAGTCGAAATGCCGTTCACGCTAAAGACAAACTGACGAGTTCTTCTTTTGCGAATTTTCGCTTTATCGACTTTGACTTTGACTCACTTTCGCTTCAGCCACTTTGACTTTGACTCACTTTTGCCTCTTTGCCTTTCGCTTTCATCGACTTTGCCTTTACTCACTTTCTCTTTGCTCACTTTGTCTTTACTCACTTTCGCTTTTCCCACTTTCTCTTTGCTCACTTTGTCTTTGCTCACTTTGTCTTTACTCACTTTGTCTTTACTCACTTTGCCTTTACTCACTTTCGCTTTGCTCACTTTGCCTTTACTCACTTTCGCTTTGCTCACTTTGCCTTTGCTCACTTTCGCTTTGCTCACTTTGCCTTTGCTCACTTTCGCTTTGCTCACTTTGCCTTTACTCACTTTCGCTTTGCTCACTTTGTCTTTGCTCACTTTCGCTTTACTCACTTTGCCTTCACCGGCCGAGAACGGTCAATCAATCATCAATGGAATAAAATCAACCAGGCGTTACTAGTTTCACCACAGGTAACCCAAAATCTGGAATGAATTCCCGCCAATCTTTCAGGAAAATGGCATTGCCATTGGCTCCATTGACGGATGAATTTTGGTCTTGCTTCGACTTTATCCAAAAAGAAATACCAAGACTTTTCAAAGAAAACAAAGTAAGGTTGCTTGTGATCTCCATAATGTGTAATTTGGCAGGGCGTGGCTAACTCCCGTTCATATATATCAACAGAGTGCACAAAATATATCAAAATATTATCAATTATATTTTTCAGATAAACACTATCAACAACTTTGTTCTGATAGATAGCAAGGACTTGGACGTCATAGGAGTGAAATTTCACTCAGACAAACTGAAGTTACTTGGTAATATTAGTTATGAAGTGTAATAAGCTTATATTAAAAAGTTCTTATTAAATTAATATTGTCACTCTGCTGGTCATGTATGTTTTACACTGAAAATAAACCTCTAGACGTCTAGTATGAGACTCATTTATGAAATGATCGATACAGGACATAAAACAGTACATCAATAATTATTAAAATGAAGGAATTAATACATGTGCATTAAAACATTCCTTGACCTGCAATTCTTTTCAACCAATTCTCTTTCTATTTTATTTATACAGATAAACAGAAAGAATATTTAACTCTTAAAAAAGGTGCTGGTGGAGGTAAATATAAAATTGTCTGTCTGAAATTTCTTTCACCTAAATGACTCCCATAATGTGCTGCCATTATAGTTAAGTATTAAAAATATAAAGGATGATGTGGTAATTGTGGGTTTGTTATAAAAACATTCCTTGACCTGCAGTTCTTCTCAACCAATACTCTTTCTATTTTATTTCCATACAGATTATAAACAGAAATAATTTTTCTCTATGAAAAAAGGTGCTGGTGGAGGTAAATATAAAATTACAATGTAGTATATATATCTCCTTGGCCCAAGCTAAGAGGATGGGGGTTGTGTGGGACTTGCAGGCAGTGCAGAGGCCATGTGAAAGGGGCATAATTAAATGCTCCTCATCTGTTTTAGGGGTGTGATCAGGCATGAAATATTTAGCATTTCTGTTTTAAAATAGCATACATGTAGGGGTCAAATAGAGCATGTGCCACACCCAGATTGGAAGCAAATAGAGATGTTGTCGTCTGACATGAAAAAATGATCTCTATAAATAGTAAATTATTGTTAACTGCAATATTAACAGTTAAATTGCTGTCTCTCTGAAATTTCTCCCTCCCATTGCTGTGATTGATACAAAACCAAAGTAAATCGACAATGTTAACATTGGGTATAATTTGCAAAGTAAATGTAACATGTATCATAATATTAATTTTGTACTTTCTATTTACTTTATTTTTTAAACTTTATTTTAGGATTACGTACTGATGTGGGAAATTTAGAGAATGGTAAAATGTTCTAGATTTTTATTTGATATAACCTTTATTATGCATATAATTAATACGTATACATATAGATATCAATGTACCCTACAAAATGAGCAGAGGTTTCTTTTCGTCTCTCCACTTTCACTGAGTATTTTACTTTTACTTAACTGCTTTTTGTTTTGGCTTTGAACTACAAGAACATGCAGCAAGGTAAAAGCCAAAACAAAAAGGAACCTCTAGCTCTGCTCGCAGGGTAACATAGATGACAAATTGTATTCTTGTGTAGGTTATGTTCATTTTATTATTTTTTACACTCATACAGTATTAATATGGGAGTTGCTAATTAATATTTTGAGGTTATGAAACTGAGTATGACACTTACTTACCATGAGCCAGTCTGAGGCAGTTGTGTGTGAATCATTATAACTGTTAGTAAATGATAACATAAACATATAATGTCTTACAACTCATTATATATTATATATCAATCATTCAAAATCACTGTGTAATCATAATTACTGCAAGTAAAATATTACAAAGCAATAAATTATATATTATTTTTTAATATTCAATATAATATAATATAACCTTTTCTTAATATTTCAATAATGTGATAATAATCTTTTTATAAAGGTGATGAAAAAGACTAAATACTAGTGTTGAGATGCTTTGATTACATTATAAAACTGTCAACTGACAAACTAAAATAATAGTACTTAATGATTGTAGAGTAAATGTTTTTTTTCTGTGGACAGACTGGAAAAGGGCTGAAGAGTGGCGGAAAAAAAGGAGTTTCCTTTCAACAGGGATCTACAAAGCAAAATGTGCTCAACACCAAAACAAAGGTAAAATTTGTGTGTACATATGCAATGTACATGTACATATCAATAATTCTAAGAATTGACAAGATTTTAAAGGAATTATATGGGTCAAATCAATCAAGTTGACAAAGTTGTCAGAGATGTGCACCAGTGTTGTTGGAGGGGGAGGGAGGTAGGGGGGGGGGGAGGGAGGGGGGGGGGGGGGGGGGGGGAGGGAGGGAGAGAGGGGGTGGGAGGGAGAGGGGGTTGTATTGATACCCCATCTCAGACAATTTATCCCTTGTTGAAGGGCCCTAATTAGTTTTCTGTAAGTCTGTGATGCATATTTTTGCATGCAGGAAAACCTCAATTCTGCACCTCAATTATGATTTACTTCATTTTATTTTTTTCATTTGTAGACTTTTCATGCTTCCAGAATGTGTTTCTCTAGACAAAAACATATTCAAATTGAGAAGGGGCACATTCCATTGAAGGTACAAATGTTAAACTGATTTTGTGCAAGCTGGGTTTTATTTTATGAATATATAAATGTAATATATTGCATGTACATATTTGTATTGTGTTCATGTATATTCCAAATGTGGTAATTCCTTTTATTTCTCCACCCACCTTGTTACTCTCAACAGTTTCATATTTTCGTTTTATCTTCAATAATATTTTGTGTCACTTTTTTTTTTGAAGATCACAAGCGTACCAAGACTGACAGATGTGAAACTGGCCTGCTATAATGCCTTTGAGGAGGCCAATATCAGTGAACTACCAGAATTTGTCAAAATCTCCATAACTGACAATACGCGTAAAAAGTTCATATACAAAATTCAGAATGATGCACAACTTCATAATGTTACATCTATTGGTTATTTCTCTAAGGTATTACACTATTATCATTATTAATAACAGGGGCGTATCCATGCAGTACTTTTAAATTTGCAGGCACGTGCACTCAAAAACTTGAAAACATGCACTGAAAAACCTACTTGTGAAGGGTTGTGTAATATGTGCACTATAGCTACGCCACTGAATAATGTGAACTGATTATATATATGCTCATTCATATTAAAAGTACTTGCATGCAAATGCATGTACATCTTTGTCTAGATCTTATCATATATATATACATGTATATTAGGTTTTGTCCAATTATTGTATTCATTTTATAAAAAAAACTTTTCTCTTAATGTAGGAGACAACTGAAAAAGAACAAACAGTTCTGTCAAAATCATCAACACTATCATCAAAATGTGAGATTTTGTTTTGTCTCAGTCTGGATAATATTACCAGTACTATAGTTATTATGGATATAGCCATTAGAGTGATTTTTGGAATTTGATTAATTAAATAATAAAAATTATTGATTTTTATATTCATGTTTTTAGATGAGGTACATGTATCAGACAAACAACAGTCAAAGGAAGACTCAGACCAGTGGCAGAGGAGCTCAATTGCAAGTGGCAGCCATCAGAATTTAGCAGGAAGTAGACCATCTCTGAACAAAAAGTTGTGCTTGGGAAAGGGTGTTGAAATTGAAGTGAATGAAAGAAGGGGTATATTCCACAATGTACCGGTACATAAAAAAACCTCTCCATGTGTGTTCTGAAATGGCAATTCGTGGTCGCTCAGCCACTCCATTGTTACCCTGCTTGGCAAGGGAGAAAGGGGGATCTGTCAAGCAACTGGGTACTCCATTGTGGGATAAGGCTTCACAACTTAGCATACCCGCATATAAATCAAGAGATCATGTTCGCATGGATTCAGAGATTATGTTTAAGAAAGAAGGTAATTATAACAATAATAATTTATTTATTGCGTTATACTAATTTGTAATAATACGTACCAGTATTACATGTAATTCAGATTTCTCTGGCTTGTGAATATATGTCACATTGATTTCTAAATTTTACAACAGGAGCACCTTCAGTGGTAAAACCTGCTTATAAAATTAACTAACAATAATATATTATATTATATAGTATTATTCATTCAAAATATATACTCGTTTCTGATTGGCTGAGGACCCCTGGTCAATTCTCCATGACCAGACGACGTCATCGTCATACAATTGTTTTGGCTGTACTCTTGTACAAGTTTGTAAACACTGTCTTAAGTTATAATTCAATAAAGAAAAATCAGTTTAATCATGTTTTTATGTTATATATTTTGAATGAATAATAAAACAATAATTATTACTGGATTCAGCTAACTTATGATATGAAGAATTATGCAGACATATCATACTGACAGCCTCATCCAATAATTGCTTAATATATTTTATTTTATTTTAATTTCTGTAGATTAAGGTGTCACCAATTAGTTTACCTAAGTTTGTAAACTAGATTTTAAAAAGACACATTGATAGTTTTAATTATATATTATTATTATTAAATAACTGAACTTGCAGATCTTGCAACAGTATGTATAGAGGAAGAGGAATTAACAATCAAGGATATGATAGGCAAAGGCCAATATGGGTCAGTCTATAAAGGCCTATGGAAAGGTTTACAGGTGGCCGTGAAGCAAATACCAAAAGGTTATGGAGAACCTGATCTCAGTGAAGTAAATATTTGTAGGTAAGTTGTAAGATTTGAGTTGAAGTTGAAGTCAATTATGACCAGATTTCCTTTCAAACAATGCCAGGCCAGTATGTGTTACCAGTAATTGATTTTATATTTCTTACAAAACAGGCGCTTGAGACATCCAAGTATCTTGATGTTATTTGGATGTTTAATAACTGATACAGACATTAATATTGTTACCAATTACATCAAAGGGATGAATCTTTCATATGCAGTTGGACTGGCAACATCCAAAAAACACCAGGTACAGTACTTTGGTGTATTACATGTCTTTAATTAATCAAGCAACTAAACAGAGATAATGTCTTAATTTTTCAGCCTATTGATGAAAAATACAATGGCTTTGTAATATACCATGTTGCCCAAGGCATGGCATATTTACATGAAAGAGGGGTTATTCATCAAGACCTCAAACCTGCAAACATCATCGTATGTACTATATTTTAATTATTCTGTTTAATTTATTTACAAACTTTTCCAAACTTGGAATTTACATGTATGTAAATATATGTTTAATATTTTTCTTTTCTTTTTTCTTTTAGATTGAGGAAGGGTCCTACAAACCGGTCATTTGCGACTTTGGCATAAGCAAATTAAAGGACTTGGTCATAACAACAAATATTGGAGGATCCAATGCTGGTACTCTTGCATATCAGCACATAGACCAAATTCATGGAGAAAGACCTACAACAGCTGTGGACGTATATTCCTTTGCCGTGATCATTGGAGAAGTATATGCAAGAGTGCCAGCTTGGAGAGGAAAAAACTACAAAGAGGTGAGAGTAGCCATAGAACATGGCTGCTATCCCACCTTTCCCAACATTCCTCAAGCAAGCCAGAAGATCATAGATGATTGCTTTCAGCCTGCAAAACAGAGGCCTGCATTTACAGAACTTTTACCAGAATTAGAATTGCAATCACAACTTGCTGTCTGGTAAAGATAAAGAGGGCAAAAGGAAACCACTTTATGAAACAATAAACCCATTGCATGCTAATTATACATGTACCTAAATTTCAGATCAATGTTAATAACGTTCCCTATATATAACATTTTAATTTATTTAATTTCTTTTTTCTCAAGAAAAGAAAAAACATATCTGAAACATGCAAAAATGTCAATTCCCAAATGACTTTCAATATAAATTGGGTAGCATTAAGGCAAGCTGATTCAAACTATTACCTTCTTTATTATCACTGACTAAACTGAATTACTAGTTCCTCGTAGATTTCTGTGGATGATTTCATCTCTAACACCCTACCAGTGTTCTTCATATATGAATCAGCTTCTTTTTTAAATGATTCAGGAAGATAGACCAATTGCTGGTTTAACTGGAACTTTTCCTCAATGAAGGTGATATCAGATGACACCACTTTCCTTTTCAGATCTTTCACACCTGTTATAAAGATACATACATTTTAATTGTACATGTATGTACAGATTCACTGTTTAAAACTGATATTTACAAAGCTAATATTACATATGTTGTAGTTTAAAATGATCTTTGGTTCAATTTAAATTGATCTGGTTTAATTTAGATTGAACCAAGGAATCATTATAAACTACAACATACAGTGTATATATATATAGAATATTAGTTTACAAAATCAACTGTATATGAACTGATCAGCTGCAGGGCGAAGAATATTTTTATTTGAACTTTGCATCTAGGAGAACTATATTAATATGCTTTGTTGAGTTTCAAGAATGATAATACGTGTACATGTATGAATATGATTTCAATGAGGATATAATATTAAATAGTTACAGTTATTAGTACAGTATTTATTTAATACCTTTTGTAGTTGGCAACTCATATAAGTCATTAGGCACTCCACAAGGTCTGTCTTTGCCCCTCTGAAGTCTGATCCTATGTAGGTTCCAGTCTTCTTTCATTTCATTTGCTTCCATTTGGAGTAGTGGCATGTATACATACAGAAGACATAACCTTGAATAAAGATGATTTTTGTAATTATTTTTTAGTATTTTGCAATACTCTTGGTAAACTTAACCCAATGGTGCAATGCTTACTTGTGTATAGTATTTCCTGGATTCCATTTGCCACTTTGTTGTATGCCCTTATAATGACAACAAACATCAAAATTTCAGACAGATTTAATGCTACATTGTATGCAAATGATTAGTGTAAATGTTAGTGTATATTTTCATTTTATTTCACTTAGAGAAGTGAGAACTATAAATAACCAGATACAACTTACTTATTATTACCTACTTAATGTTGTAGTTTAAAATGATATTTGGTTCAATTTAAATTGAACTGGATCATTTTAAACTACAACATATATAATAACACTCACCAAAATAATCAGTTTTAGAAACTATCTAGTACCATACTCAGTTTTATTTTTAACGTATGGTGGCATCGCACTTCTCATTACATATGTTATACAATTGAAGAGCTTTGTGGAAAATGGTGTATGTGACCTTTTGATCATCAAAGTTTTGCAAAAAAAAAATTGATCAGTCTAAAAATGCAAATATATGTAGGTGTACACCAAAATATCATTTTCCTGATCCCCCTCCCCACATTTCAATGTTGCCAGTCAATGTTGCAAGGTTTCTCACAATCCTTGAATCCATTCACAATTTTCATTCCCAACTCACTCACATTCTGATGTTCAGTCCAATCAACATTGAGCGTTGAGGGGGAGGGGGGAGTGTCAGCAATAGTATGTCCAATTTTATACTGATTGTGAACAGTTGAACAAATTATTTCAAGGTCACATATATTTGCATTTTTTCCACCAAATTCTTCAATCACAAACAAATATTTGGCAAGTTTGTAAATGTACAAGTATATAATCTCATTTGGTTAATATTATATTTTCACCTTAAACTGATCTATCCAAAACTGAAATCCCTTTTCTCTAAAATGCCTCCAGAAAGATTCAATTGGCTGCAAGTAAGGAAAAAAATATACATCTAGAATGGGTAATACATACAATACCATTTTTCAGTACAAGTCATTTAACAATATTATTGTTTGATGTTGCGGTTGGCATTCCTGTTTCTATACATTTACTGTATTTGGTTACTTCAACCTCGACTTGGATCTATTGTTTTGTGGTCATTGAAGCAAACTGTGGAAAAGTCTAAATTGCTACATGTATGTAATATGTACCTGTACAAAGTTCAAAATTGTATACTTTAATATCTAGATATGTTATGCAATCATGACATATTTATACCTCACTAGCGTAGGGAGGGTGGGGCATGTGCCCCCCCCCCCCTAAATTCTTGGTAAAGATGTTTGTTTCTTTTTGATTGTTGTTGTTTTTATACTTTTTTATACTACGCTCCTGCATTACCTGATTAACAACAGATGAGCCTTCATAATAGCTGTTTTCACCAGCTAAGGAGTCTTCTCCATTTCTTCGCAAGAACATTTGGGATTTACCAATAATGCCATTCTCTGTTCCAGGATCACATCTAACTCTAGTGGGACAACCTTCAGAAGATCAGAGTTTGAGCTGCATTACTTTTAGGCTATTATGTCATCATATATGCACAATTTCAGTATTTTTGGTTTGAAACATACTCTGGACGGAAATAATTCTGAAAAGGGATCTTAATATGCTTACCTTCATATTTTATCACAGCTTCAATGAAATATTTTGCAGTTAGCCATGGATCTTTGTTAGTTACGAATACGTTCAGCCACAGCACTTTCCTGCTAAATCCATCCACAGCCCCATGTATGTAAAAACCCCACTTAGCCAATTTATCATGGCCATCTATATGCCAAGTGTAGTTTGGTCCCTTCAAAAAATATTAACATAAATTATATCCTTCACGCTGCTGATATTTAATAATAAATTTATGAACAATTTATGTTGGTTGATTTATTTTACAATAATCACACATTAAAAACTATAGAAATGAAAACTGATAGAGAATATACCGAACAAATGTTCGGAAAAAAACAGACGCCTCGAGCAGGATTCGAACCCACGACACCCCGATTTCATGACATGTACTCTACCCACTGAGCTTTAACCGAGGCAACTACAGTGGCGTGGAGTTCAAATTAGCTCAAAGACTCTGTCTATCAGTTTTCATTTCTATACATATATCATAGTTAAAAACAATAATAATGTAAAATTGAATACCGGTACCTTGGAGAAATAATTTTGGTGGTGTTTTCGTTTCTGGGTTGGAGTTTGTTTTTGTGCCCCAAGAATTTTCATGCACACAGCTACTTGATCTCTTCATTGACAGAGAGTAATATAAAATACTTTTAGCAATCACAACCATTTTAACAGTTAAAAATAATGTAACACTCCTAAAACTATTAGGAGTATGAACTATTCTGTAGCTACTATTCTGCTGCACCACTGACCTCTATATTTAAACAAAATATTAAATAAATTATTAATTGACATACTGGGACCAACCACCCATACTTGTATTTTATAAAAGAAATAGAAAACTTGGCAGCAGTAATCTATCGAGTTATAGAAGCACTTGGGAATTGAAAGAAGACTCGAGAAGTGCGAGAAGCACTCGGCTACGCCTCATATGCTTCTCCTAGCACTTCTCTCATCTTCTTCCAATTCCTGCGTGCTTCTATAACTCGATAGAGCACGCTGCCTCGTTTTCTATTTCTTCAATTGAGACCTGTCACCCTATTTACTAATATCATAGATTTTATTGATTAGTTGATTTGATTTATTAGAAAAAGAATCCTGTTATTTACATAAGTGAGGCCAAAGCCAGAGGCTTAAATGGCTTACGCAGGATAAAGTATAAAAGTAATTGCTACCTTGTTGCCAGAATACCACGTCTCCTGAGTCTGGTCCACATCATTCTGTAGCCCAGCTGACTACCAGCCCCATTCATTTCTGTCTATGATTTGTAAAAAAAAGAAAAGTGCATGTACTGCAATGTGCCAAACAAAGACCCTTCCACACGATCCCTCAATACACAAAGAAAAAACCTACCTTAATGGCAGACATAACATCCTTTGGAAGGAGACTTCGGTCATGGCGGGTGATGCCATGTTTTCTTTGAAATCTATTCAATGTACTTTGCCTAAGTGTATGTACACAATAATAATAATAATTTATTTATTCACGTAGAACACAAAAGAGCTTACAATAAAACTCGTGAGAACGTGCACGTGCTAAAAATTCTAAAAAATAATATTCTAAAAAGTATAGAAGCTTAATTACCCCTAAATGCCTAATCTATAATTAATTCAATCACCACCCCTACCAACCCAATATAAATATACAATAAAATCTCAAACTACTATAACTAACCACACAAAATAAATTTCTAATATTAAGAATAGATAAAATCATAATCATAAAGAAATATATGCAAACATCATATCAATAAAATTGTAAGCTTATAATTCAGATTAATCTTACGACCAAACAAGGTTCATGGTTTTCTTCAGATAAGCTCTGATGACGTGGACAGATTTATTTTGACGGACGAGGTCCTCCACAAAGTTCTTTATTCCTGAAAGATGTCATGTTATACAAATTTAGTATCACAGAGAAGAACTTGTAATATTATTCTTACCATCTTCGTTGGCCATAACGTTGAAGTCGGCCATCTTGTTAAGTTCTGTAATAGTTATTTGGGTTACCTGTGGTGAAACTAGTAACGCCTTGTTGATTTTATTCCATTGATGATTGATTGACCGTTCTCGGCCGGTGAAGGCAAAGTGAGCAAAGACAAAGTGAGCAAAGACAAAGTGAGCAAAGCGAAAGCGAGCAAAGACAAAGTGAGCAAAGACAAAGTGAGCAAAGACAAAGTGAGCAAAGCGAAAGCGAGCAAAGACAAAGTGAGCAAAGACAAAGTGAGCAAAGCGAAAGTGAGCAAAGACAAACTGAGCAAAGACAAAGTGAGCAAAGCCAAAGTGAGCAAAGACAAAGTGAGCAAAGACAAAGTGAGCAAAGCGAAAGCGAGCAAAGACAAAGTGAGCAAAGACAAAGTGAGCAAAGCGAAAGTGAGTAAAGGCAAAGTGAGCAAAGCGAAAGTGAGCAAAGACAAAGTGAGCAAAGCGAAAGTGAATAAAGGCAGAGTCGATAAAACGAAAGTGAGTAAAGGCAAAGTCGATGAAAGCGAAAGGCAAAAGTGAGTCAAAGTCAAAGTCGATAAAGCGAAAATTCGCAAAAGAAGAACTCGTCAGTTTGTCTTTAGCGTAAACGGCATTTCGACTTTGAGTGACTGCTCTCGGCCGCCGTAGAGAAAGAGACATGGAAGGAAGAAAGTAAAGAATGAAAAAATAATAATAATTAAAGGAAATGTACGTTGCTGACTTGGTTGGTACTGTTGTTGTTTGTTGTCTCGACTGGAACCAGACCATCCATTCTTGTCCATCCATTCAACCATATCATCCATCCAAAGATCACTTCTCCCTGCCCAGTACCCATTCGACAACATCCGGACACAGGGAACGATACCGAGAAGATTAGCATGGCCCCGTGATTCAATACCGTGCCGTCAGCGGCGGTAAACACACATGCACTATGGTGACCACTTGCAGATTTGGCGTAGAAACATGACGACAAAGAAAAACCGTTTGTATTTTTAGACTCGGGCCTTCCACAGCAAGCCCGAGTAATTAAGGCAATAAACTGAGCATTTAAAAAAAAAATCATTCATTCATTCATTCATAAGAATTCCACCATTGATACAGAACCCAGATCAAGTAAAAGTTTAATAAGGCTTTGGAACAAAACAAAAAAAAAGAGCTTTATTAGTATTCTCTATATAGAGAATACTAATGAGTCCATTGTTAAAGTCCTATTAGTTACTTTATGAGATATAGAGCGCACAAATGCTGGGCGCTGATTGGTCGAGTGAGTATGACTATATTCTAATGTTTATTATTGTCGTTTTAAATCATCCATCAATAGTATAGACAAGGAAAAACGCCATACAGCTACGATCAATTTATCCAAAGGCCTTTCGACCGTTTAATAGGTCATCATCAGTGGTATGAATAAATATTTGACAGCGATGTGTTATACTACAGTTAATTAATTCCCTGGGGTACATAATGTGTCTATGTCGGTAACTCCGTGCGGAGGGCACAGGGGTCAACCCTATTCAAACCCCCAGGTTCGAATGTGCGTAGCCAATTGGCCCATAAAGATTATAAATCTAGTAGCTTACTGGGTGATGTAATACCTATAACTTCAGGGGTCAACTCTATTCAAACCCTCAGGTTCGAATGTGCGTAGCCAATTGGCCCATAAAGATTCTAAATCTAGTAGCTTACTGGGTGATGTAATACCTATAACTTCAGGGGTCAACTCTATTCAAACCCTCAGGTTCGAATGTGCGTAGTCTATTGGCCCATAAAGATTCTAAATCTAGTAGCTTACTGGGTGATGTAATACCTATAACTTCAGGGGTCAACTCTATTCAAACCCTCAGGTTCGAATGTACGTAGCCTATTGGCCCATAAAGATTCTAAATCTAGTAGCTTACTGGGAGACGGATGTAATACCTACTAACTTCAGGGGTCAACCCTATTCAAACCCTCAGGTTCGAATGTACGTAGCCTATTGGCCCATAAAGATTCTAAATCTAGTAGCTTACTGGGTGATGTAATACCTATAACTTCAGGGGTCAACTCTATTCAAACCGTTCGAATGTACGTAGCCTATTGGCCCATAAAGATTATAAATCTAGTAGCTTACTGGGTGATGTAATACCTATAACTTCAGGGGTCAACCCTATTCAAATCCTCAGGTTCGAATGATTCTAAATCTAGTAGCTTACTGGGTGATGTAATACCTATAACTTCAGGGGTCAACCCTATTCAAACCCTCAGGTTCGAATGTAAGTAGCCTATTGGCCCATAAAGATTCTAAATCTAGTAGTTTACTGGGTGATGTAATACCTATAACTTCAGGGAACAAACCCCATTCAAACCCTCAGGTTCGAATGTACGTAGCCTATTGGCCCATAAAGATTCTAAATCTAGTAGTTTACTGGGTGATGTAATACCTATAACTTCAGGAGTCAACCCTATTCAAATCCTCAGGTTCGAATGATTCTAAATCTAGTAGCTTACTGGGTGATGTAATACCTATAACTTCAGGGGTCAACTCTATTCAAACCCTCAGGTTCGAATGTGCGTAGTCTATTGGCCCATAAAGATTCTAAATCTAGTAGCTTACTGGGTGATGTAATACCTATAACTTCAGGGGTCAACCCTATTCAAACCCTCAGGTTCGAATGTACGTAGCCTATTGGCCCATAAAGATTCTAAATCTAGTAGTTTACTGGGTGATGTAATACCTATAACTTCAGGAGTCAACCCTATTCAAATCCTCAGGTTCGAATGATTCTCAATCTAGTAGCTTACTGGGTGATGTAATACCTATAACTTCAGGGGTCAACCCTATTCAAACCCTCAGGTTCGAATGTGCGTAGTCTATTGGCCCATAAAGATTCTAAATCTAGTAGTTTACTGGGTGATGTAATACCTATAACTTCAGGGGTCAACCCTATTCAAACCCTCAGGTTCGAATGTGCGTAGTCTATTGGCCCATAAAGATTCTAAATCTAGTAGCTTACTGGGTGATGTAATACCTATAACTTCAGGGGTCAACTCTATTCAAAGACTTTAAATCATCCATCGCCAGACGAGCAGCATGTAATTTTGCAATCTTTTTATTAGCTCCTTTCCCTGTAAAAGTTCCCCAACGAACGTTTAAACGACATGTACTCTTGTCATCGTGCACCTCTGCCACACTACAAAGAACAAACATGATTAGCATCCGTACACACCCTGGGGAACTCGGCATAAACCTTTCTTCTCCCGTATCCACCAAACTGTACACACCCTGGGGAACTCGGCATAAACCTTTCTTCTCCCGTATCCACCAAACTGTACACATCCCGGGGAACTCGGCATAAATCTTTCTTCTCCCGTATCCACCAAACTGTACACACCCCGGGGAACTCGGCATAAACCTTTCTTCTCCCGTATCCACCAAACTGTACACACCCCGGGGAACTCGGCATATACCTTTCTTCTCCCGTATACACCAAACTGTACACACCCCGGGGAACTCGGCATAAACCTTTCTTCTCCCGTATCCACCGAACTGTACACACCCTGGGGAACTCGGCATAAACCTTTCTTCTCCCGTATCCACCACCAAACTGTACACACCCCGGGGAACTCGGCATAACCCTTTCTTCTCCCGTATCTACCGAACTGCACACACCCTGGGGAACTCGGCATAAACCTTTCTTCTCCCGTATACACCAAACTGTACACACCCTGGGGAACTCGGCATAAACCTTTCTTCTCCCGTATCCACCAAACTGTACACACCACGGGGAACTCGGCATAAACCTGAGATAGGTAGGGGTCCCTGACATGTATGATAGGTAGGGGTCCCTGACATGTATGATAGGTACACAGGGGTCCCTGACATGTATGATAGGTAGGGGTACCTGACATGTATGATAGGTAAGGGTCCCTGACATGTATGATAGGTAGGTGTGCCTGACATGTATGATAGGTAGGGGTGCCTGACATGTATGATAGGTAGGGGTCCCTGACATGTATGATAGGTAGGAGTCCCTGACATGTATGATAGGTAGGGGTACCTGACATGTATGATTAGCATCCGTACACACCCTGGGGAACTCGGCATAAACCTTTCTTCTCCCGTATCCACCAAACTGTAAACACCCTGGAGAACTCGGTATAAACCTTTCTTCTCCCGTATCCACCAAACTGTACACATTCCCGGGGAACTCGGCATAAACCTTTCTTCTCCCGTATCCACCAAACTGTACACACCACGGGGAACTCGGCATAAACCTTTCTTCTCCCGTATACACCAAACTGTACACACCCCGGGGAACTCGGCATAATCCTTTCTTCTCCCATATCCACCGAACTGTACACACCCCGGGGAACTCGGCATAATCCTTTCTTCTCCCGTATCCACCAAACTGTACACACCACGGGGAACTCGGTATGACCATTTCTTCTCCCATATCCACCAAACTGTACACACCCCGGGGAACTCGGCATAATCCTTTCTTCTCCCGTATCCACCAAACTGTACACACCACGGGGAACTCGGTATGACCATTTCTTCTCCCATATCCACCAAACTGTACACACCCCGGGGAACTCGGCATAATCCTTTCTTCTCCCGTATCCACCAAACTGTACACACCCCGGGGAACTCGGCATAATCCTTTCTTCTACCGTATCCACCAAACTGTACACACCACGGGGAACTCGGTATAACCCTTTCTTCTCCCATATCCACCAAACTGTACACACCCCGGGGAACTCGGCATAATCCTTTCTTCTCCCGTATCCACCAAACTGTACACACCCCGGGGAACTCGGCATGACCCTTTCTTCTCCCGTATCCACCAAACTGTACACACCCCGGGGAACTCGGCATGACCCTTTCTTCTCCCGTATCCACCGAACTGCACACACCCCGGGGAACTCGGCATGACCCTTTCTTCTCCCGTATACACCGAACTGCACACACCCCGGGGAACTCGGCATGACCCTTTCTTCTCCCGTATCCACCAAACTGTACACACCACGGGGAACTCGGTATGACCCTTTCTTCTCCCGTATCTACCGAACTGCACACACCCCGGGGAACTCGGCATAAACCTTTCTTCTCCCGTATCCACCAAACTGTACACACCCCGGGGAACTCGGCATAACCCTTTCTTCTCCCGTATCTACCGAACTGCACACACCCCGGGGAACTAGGCATGACCCTTTCTTCTCCCGTATCCACCAAACTGTACACACCCCGGGGAACTCGGCATAACCCTTTCTTCTTCCGTATCTACCAAACTGTACACACCCCGGGGAACTCGGGACAACCCTTTCTTCTCACGTATCCACCGAACTACACACACCACGGGGAACTCGGAATAACCCTTTCTTCTCCCGTATCCACCAAACTGTACACACCCCGGGGAACTCGGGACAACCTTTTCTTCTCACGTATCCACCGAACTACACACACCACGGGTAACTGGGCATGACCTTTTCTTCTCCCGTATCCACCGAACTGCACACACCACGGGGAACTCGGCATGACCTTTTCTTCTCCCGTATCCACCGAACTGCACACACCACGGGGAACTCGGGAAATAACCCTTTCTTCTCCCGTATCCGATCCACCGAACTGAACACACCCCGGGGAACTCGGCATAACCCTTTCTTCTCCCGTATCCACCGAATTGCAAACACCCCGTGGAACTCGGTATGACCCTTTCTTCTCCCGTATCCACCGAATTGCAAACACCCCGTGGAACTCGGTATGACCCTTTCTTCTCCCGTATCCACCGAATTGCAAACACCCCGTGGAACTCGGTATGACCCTTTCTTCTCCCGTATCCACCGAATTGCAAACACCCCGTGGAACTCGGTATGACCCTTTCTTCTCCCGTATCCACCGAATTGCAAACACCCCGGGGAACTCGGCATGACCCTTTCTTCTCCCGTATCCACCAAACTGTACACACCACGGGGAACTCGGTATGACCCTTTCATCTCCCGTATCTACCGAACTGCACACACCCCGGGGAACTCGGCATAAACCTTTCTTCTCCCGTATCCACCAAACTGTACACACCCCGGGGAACTCGGCATAACCCTTTCTTCTCCCGTATCTACCGAACTGCACACACCCCGGGGAACTAGGCATGACCCTTTCTTCTCCCGTATCCACCAAACTGTACACACCCCGGGGAACTCGGCATAACCCTTTCTTCTTCCGTATCTACCAAACTGTACACACCCTGGGGAACTCGGGACAACCCTTTCTTCTCACGTATCCACCGAACTACACACACCACGGGGAACTCGGAATAACCCTTTCTTCTCCCGTATCCACCAAACTGTACACACTTCGGGGAACTCGGGACAACCCTTTCTTCTCACGTATCCACCGAACTGCACACACCACGGGGAACTCGGGAAATAACCCTTTCTTCTCCCGTATCCGATCCACCGAACTGAACACACCCCGTGGAACTCGGTATGACCCTTTCTTCTCCCGTATCCACCGAATTGCAAACACCCCGTGGAACTCGGTATGACCCTTTCTTCTCCCGTATCCACCGAATTGCAAACACCCCGTGGAACTCGGTATGACCCTTTCTTCTCCCGTATCCACCGAATTGCAAACACCCCGTGGAACTCGGTATGACCCTTTCTTCTCCCGTATCCACCGAATTGCAAACACCCCGTGGAACTCGGTATGACCCTTTCTTCTCCCGTATCCACCGAATTGCAAACACCCCGTGGAACTCGGTATGACCCTTTCTTCTCCCGTATCCACCGAATTGCAAACACCACGTGGAACTCGGTATGACCCTTTCTTCTCCCGTATCCACCGAATTGCAAACACCCCGTGGAACTCGGTATGACCCTTTCTTCTCCCGTATCCACCGAATTGCAAACACCCCGTGGAACTCGGTATGACCCTTTCTCCTCCCGTATCCACCGAATTGCAAACACCCCGTGGAACTCGGTATGACCCTTTCTTCTCCCGTATCCACCGAATTGCAAACACCCCGTGGAACTCGGTATGACCCTTTCTTCTCCCGTATCCACCGAATTGCAAACACCCCGTGGAACTCGGTATGACCCTTTCTTCTCCCGTATCCACCGAATTGCAAACACCCCGGGGAACTCGGCATAAACCTTTCTTCTCCCGTATTCATCGAACTGCACCGGCACACCCCTGAGAGCTTGACATGACCCTTTCTTCTCCCGACATCCACCGAACTGCACACACCCCGGGGAACTCGGCATGATAACGCTTTGTTCTCCTGTATTCACCGAACTGTACACACCCCGGGGAACTCGGCATGATAACCCTTTCTTCTCCCGTATACACCGAACTGTACACACCCCGGGGAACTCGGCATGATAACCCTTGACATACCTGAACTTTGCAGCAGGGTCATTCTCGTGTACCAATCTGATTGGATTGTAGGGAACATTCTTTGAGTAATGATCGATGTAAGGCTTCATCATACGGTAATACACATGCCATGTCTGTTCTACGTCCATACCGCTGTCTAGGAACACTGCACCAGCTACAGATTCAAAGATATCTCCAAGTACTTTGGGTGCTTCTATTGCTTCTTCATTCTCATCTGACAAGATTATGAATGGATCATCGTCAACCTAGAGGGGTAAATAAGCGGTAAATATCACTATGCCCTTACACATACTCCCTCTCTCCCTTTATATTAGTGCCAGTGTACTGAATCTTTGTCGTTAACTGTACCTGTGACTTGCCTTCTTTTTTATCATCGTCGAGTTGTAGAACGAAGTCGTTGATTTTCTTAAACCATTGTGGTGAGGTGTACTTGAGGTACTTGTGATAGTCATATTCTACAGCGATCTTGGCAAATATGTTATTATTAACCAGAGCCTGTCGCAAGTCAGTAAGTTGACCTGGAGAAAGATTAGGATTGCTGGAATACAAACATTCAGTCACAAGAAAATCCAGAACAGCATCACCCAGAAACTCTAGTCTCTGGTAGCAATCAGGAGTGAGTTTGTTGTACTGGTAAGAGGCATGAGTTAGAGCTTGAAGAAGATATATTTTATTTGTGAACTTGTAATCTATACGACGCTCGAGGCCCTTGAGTTCATCTGAGAGGTTTTCGTGTTCTTTAGCATCGGTATTGAGCGGAACAAACTTTGGTGTTTGGAAGTGAGCATACTGTGATGAGATAGGAGGACTACTTTGATCGATGCTGTCTGGAAAAACCTAAACAGTAAAATTATAAATAGGCTTTTCATTCCTTTCCCATAAAACCTAAAGTGACAACTGAGTATTAACATACCTTGATGCCAAGAAAATTCAAAAACTTCAATGCACTGTGATACCCACAAGACACTAGATAAGCACCAATCAGAGCTTCGATGCTGTCAGCAACTGACTTGTCCGAGATGCACTGTTCTGTAATGCTGGATCTTTCTTCTTCCTCTTCAAGCTTTATTTGCTTGTTTGAAAGTTCCATATTGACAGAGCTACTGCTTGAGTGTTTTAGACAAGGAGGAAGCCAGTTTTTACGGTCAAGAACAGCGCTTTGCATGAATGCAGGAAGGTCCTTGCGAGTGGAAACTTTAAGTAAATTCAGATTGCTTATCTGCTTTGTTTTGCGTCTAGTGAGTTTTCCCTCATCTGCAGTTGGATAGCAACAGAAAAGGCAAATCGAGACAGCCTGTTTTAGAAAAGCATCACCAAGCATTTCAAGGCGCTCAAGATCAAATGCATCTACAGCACTTTTAGAAGTCAAAGCTTGAAGGAGAAGATACGAATCGGCAAATTGGATATTCCTTGGCACATCATCAAACCAATTCTGTAGCTCATCGCCACCTTTTCTCTCCGTATCAAAATTGCCTGTATCGCCAATTGGAGGCAGATTTTCTTCTCGGTTTTCTTCTTGATCTGTTTCACGAGTTTGTTTGCAGCTTTCAGCAACAAGTTCTCTGACTTCCCTGACAAGCAAAATGGATGACATTCTATGAAGGATAGACGGTAGTTCGGCTGCTGCCAGCAGTACGGTGGAAGGAAAGCGATGGAGAGAGCAGAGTTCCGGGATGAAATGAATCTCTTTTCTTGCCGCTTTGTCCCGTTTGGTGATCTTGCGGTCGGTGAGAAAGTTGACCCTTTCGGGGAAGCGTGTAACCAAGATTAAAGGCTGCTTACTGCGAGATGTTTTTAAGTTGTAGTTCTTACGGAAATATTCTTCGTAATTCCCTGCTTTACTTGGATCTGGAAAAGAGCTGGACGGAGAGAGATTTGTACAAACTTTCTCAACTACAAATCTTTCCTTGATTCTGTGGTGTGGTGTGATTATAGATTCACTCTTCTTCAGTTTGTCTGTGCTGATTATTTCACGTGTGTCGATGACACATAGCCCCTGGAAATCAATCTGCACGTCCTTTAGATCTAGAGAACCAGATGGTATTTGGAGAGGCACAATGTAGTACCCATCAGACTTTGCTGGGTTTCTATCACAAGGCATCCTTAATACCTCGGACATCAATTGCGTATTGAATGTATCGATTTGAGAAATATCAGGCGTCGATAAGCTGGGTAGATTTTCACAACATTTGGAGATAGAGATTGTAACCTTTCCTTTGTCTGGGTACAGTATGAATGGACGTATCTGGAATTAAAACAATAAAAACGTCAAACGATCATGACCAGTGTGGATAAATGATCATGACCAGTGTGGATATCACGTCAAATGATCATGACCAGTGTGGATATCACGTCAAACGATCATGACCAGTGTGGATATCACGTCAAACGATCATGACCAGTGTGGATATCACGTCAAATGATCATGACCAGTGTGGATATCACGTAAAACGATCATGACCAGTGTGGATATCACGTAAAACGATCATGACCAGTGTGGATATCACATCAAATGGTCATGACCAGTGTGGATATCACGTCAAACGATCATGACCAGTGTGGATATCACATCAAATGGTCATGACCAGTGTGGATATCACGTCAAACGATCATGACCAGTGTGGATATCACGTCAAACGATCATGACCAGTGTGGATATCACATCAAATGGTCATGACCAGTGTGGATATCACGTAAAACGATCATGACCAGTGTGGATATCACATCAAATGGTCATGACCAGTGTGGATATCACGTCAAATGGTCATGACCAGTGTGGATATCACGTCAAACGATCATGACCAGTGTGGATATCACATCAAATGGTCATGACCAGTGTGGATATCACGTCAAACGATCATGACCAGTGTGGATATCACGTCAAACGATCATGACCAGTGTGGATATCACATCAAATTGTCATGACCAGTGTGGATATCACGTCAAACGACCATCACCAGTGTGGATATCACGTCAAATGATCATGACCAGTGTGGATATATAATAATAATAACTGTTTATTTAAGTGTCCAATGTGTTCTAGCGCTTACGCACTAATTGGGGGACACTGTACTCTCACAAACACTACCACTACATTCTAATATTCTATACATACAACTTTCAACTCTGTGTATTTTTCTTTTTTTTTAGGGAGGAAAACCGGACTACCCGGAGAAAAACCCTCGAAGCAAGGGAGAGAACGAACTGACAAACTCAAATCACATGTGATCCCAGGTCCGGGAATCGAACCCGGGACACAAGCGGTGACAGACCGAGGCTCTCACCACTCGGCCACCCTTGCTTCCCTATCACGTAAAACGATCATGACCAGTGTGGATATCACGTCAAACGATCATGACTAGTGTGGATATCACGTCAAACGATCATGACTAGTGTGGATATCACGTAAAACGATCATGACCAGTGTGGATATCACGTAAAACGATCATGACCAGTGTGGATATCACATCAAACGATCATGACCAGTGTGGATATCACGTCAAACGACATGACTAGTGTGGATATCACGTCAAACGATCATGACCAGTGTGGATATCACGTCAAACGATCATGACCAGTGTGGATATCACGTCAAACGATCATGACCAGTGTGATATGGATATCACGTACCAAACGATCATGACTAGTGTGGATATCACGTCAAACGATCATGACCAGTGTGGATATCACGTCAAACGATCATGACCAGTGTGGATATCACGTCAAACGATCATGACCAGTGTGGATATCACGTCAAACGATCATGACCAGTGTGGATATCACGTCAAACGATCATGACCAGTGTGGATATCACGTCAAACGATCATGACCAGTGTGGATATCACGTCAAACGATCGATCATGACCAGTGTGGATAAACGATCATGACCAGTGTGGATATCACGTCAAATGATCATGACCAGTGTGGATAAATGATCATGACCAGTGTGGATAAACGATCGATCATGACCAGTGTGGATATCACATCAAACGATCATGACCAGTGTGGATATCACGTCAAACGATCATGACTAGTGTGGATATCACGTCAAACGATCATGACCAGTGTGGATATCACGTCAAACGATCATGACCAGTGTGGATATCACGTCAAATGATCATGACCAGTGTGGATAAATGATCATGACCAGTGTGGATAAACGATCATGACCAGTGTGGATATCACGTCAAACGATCATGACCAGTGTGGATATCACGTCAAACGATCATGACCAGTGTGGATATCACGTCAAACGATCATGACCAGTGTGGATATCACGTCAAACGATCATGACCAGTGTGGATATCACGTCAAACGATCATGACCAGTGTGGATATCACGTCAAATGATCATGACCAGTGTGGATAAATGATCATGACCAGTGTGGATAAACGATCATGACCAGTGTGGATATCACGTCAAACGATCATGACCAGTGTGGATATCACGTCAAATGATCATGACCAGTGTGGATAAATGATCATGACCAGTGTGGATAAATGATCATGACCAGTGTGGATAAACGATCATGACCAGTGTGTATCACGTCAAACGATCATGACGATCCAGACCAGTGTGGATATCACGTCAAACGATCATGACCAGTGTGGATATCACGTCAAACGATCATGACCAGTGTGGATATCACGTCAAACGATCATCATCACCAGTGACCAGTGGATATCACGTCAAACGATCATGACCAGTGTGGATATCACGTCAAACGATCATGACCAGTGTGGATATCACGTCAAACGATCATGACCAGTGTGGATATCACGTCAAACGATCATGACCAGTGTGGATATCACGTCAAACGATCATGACCAGTGTGGATATCACGTCAAACGATCATGACCAGTGTGGATATCACGTCAAACGATCATGACCAGTGTGGATATCACGTCAAACGATCATGACCAGTGTGGATATCACGTCAAACGATCATGACCAGTGTGGATATCACGTCAAACGATCATGACCAGTGTGGATATATGGATATCAACGATCATGACCAGTGTGATATCACGTCAAACGATCATGACCAGTGTGGATATCACAAACGATCATGACCAGTGTGGATATCACGTCAATCATGATCATGACCAGTGGTGGATCATGACCAGTGTCAAACGATCATGACCAGTGTGGATATCACGTCAAACGATCATGACCAGTGTGTGATCATGACCAGTGTGGATAAACGATCATGACCAGTGTGGATATCACAGTGTCAAACGATCATGACCAGTGTGGATATCACGTCAAACGATCATGACCAGTGTGGATATCACGTCAAACGATCATGACCAGTGTGATATCACGTCAAACGATCATGACAGTGATCAAACGATCATGACCAGTGTGGATAAACGATCATGACCAGTGTGGATATCACGTCAAACGATCATGACCCAGTGTGGATATCACGTCAAACGATCATGACCAGTGTGGATATCACGTCATGACGATCATGACCAGTGTGGATATCACGTCAAACGATCATGACCAGTGTGGATATCACGTCAAACGATCATGATCATGACCAGTGTGGATATCAGTGTGGATATCACGTCAAATGATCATGACCAGTGTGGATATCACGTCATGATCATGACCACGATCATGACCAGTGTGGATATCACGTCAAACGATCATGACCAGTGTGGATATCACGTCAAACGATCATGACCAGTGTGGATATCAAACGATCATGACCAGTGTGGATATCACGTCAAACGATCATGACCAGTGTGGATATCACGTCAAACGATCATGACCAGTGTGGATATCACGTCAAACGATCATGACCAGTGTGGGATATCACGTCACCAACGATCATGACCAGTGTGGATATCACGATCATGACCAGTGTGGATCAAATGATCATGACCAGTGTGGATATCACGTCAAACGATCATGACCAGTGTGGATATCACGTCAAACGATCATGACCAGTGTGGATATCACGTCAAACGATCATGACCAGTGTGGATATCACGTCAAACGATCATGACCAGTGTGGATATCACGTCAAACGATCATGACCAGTGTGGATCAAACGATCATCACGTCAAACGATCATGACCAGTGTGGATATCATCACGTCAGTGTGGAACGATCATGACCAGTGTGGATATCACGTCAAACGATCATGACCAGTGTGGATATCACGTCAAACGATCATGACCAGTGTGGATATCACGTCAAACGATCATGACCAGTGTGGATATCACGTCAAACGATCATGACCAGTGTGGATGTGGATATGACCACGATATCACGTCAAACGATCATGACCAGTGTGGATATCACGTCAAACGATCATGACCAGTGTGGATATCACGTCAAACGATCATGACCAGTGTGGATATGATCATGACCAGTGTGGATAAACGATCATGACCAGTGTGGATATCACGTGTGGAAACGATCATGACCAGTGTGGATATCACGTCAAACGATCATGACCAGTGTGGATATCACGATCAACCAGTGTGGATATCAATCAAACGATCATGACCATGATCATGACCAGTGTGGATAAATGATCATGACCAGTGTGGATAAATGATCATGACCAGTGTGGATAAATGATCATGTGACCAGTGTGATGGATAAATGATCATGACCAGTGTGGATATCACGTCAAATGATCATGACCAGTGTGGATATCACGTCAACGATCATGACCAGTGTGGACGATCATGACCACGTCAAACGATCATGACCAGTGTGGATATCACGTGAACAGTGATCATGACCAGTGTGGATATCACGTCAAACGATCATGACCAGTGTGGATATCACGTCAGTGTGGAAACGATCATGACCAGTGTGGATATCACGTCAAACGATCATGACCAGTGTGGATATCACGTCAAACGATCATGACCAGTGTGGATATCACGTCAAACGATCATGACCAGTGTGGATATCACGTCAAACGATCATGACCAGTGTGGATCATCAGTGTGGATCAAACGATCATGACCAGTGTGGATATCACGTCAAACGATCATGACCAGTGTGGATATCACGTCAAACGATCATGACCAGTGTGGATATCAAAAACGATCATGACCAGTGTGGATATCACGTCAAACGATCATGACCAGTGTGGATATCACGTCAAACGATCATGACCAGTGTGGATATCACGTCAAACGATCATGACCAGTGTGGATATCACGTCAAACGATCATGATCATGACCAGTGACCAGTGTGGATATCACGTCAAACGATCATGACCAGTGTGGATATCACGTCAAACGATCATGACCAGTGTGGATATCACGTCAAACGATCATGACCGATCAAATGACCAGTGTGGATATCACGTCAAACGATCATGACGTCAAACGATCATGACCAGTGTGGATAAACGATCAAACGATCATGACCAGTGTGGATATCACGTCAAACGATCATGACCAGTGTGGATATCACGTCATGACCAGTGTGGATATCAAACGATCATGACCAGTGTGGATATCACGTCAAACGATCATGACCAGTGTGGATATCACGTCAAACGATCATGACCAGTGTGGATATCACGTCAAACGATCATGACCAGTGTGGATATCACGTCAAACGATCATGACCAGTGTGGATATCACGTAAACGATCATGACCAGTGTGGATATCACGTCAAACGATCATGACCAGTGTGGATATCACGTCAAACGATCATGACCAGTGTGGATATCACGTCATGAAACGATCATGATGACAGTGTGATATCACGTCAAATCACGTCAAACGATCATGACCAGTGTGGATATCACGTCAAACGATCATGACCAGTGTGGGATAAACGATCATGACCAGTGTGGATATCACGTCAAACGATCATGACCAGTGTGGATATCACGTCAAACGATCATGACCAGTGTGGATATCATCAAACGATCATGACCAGTGTGGATATCACGTCAAACGATCATGACCAGTGTGGATATCACGTCAAACGATCATGACCAGTGTGGATATCACGTCAAACGATCATGACCAGTGTGGATATCACGTCAAACGATCATGACCAGTGTGGATATCACGTCAAACGATCATGACCAGTGTGGATATCACGTCAAACGATCATGACCAGTGTGGATATCACGTCAAACGATCATGACCAGTGTGGATATCACAGTGTGGATAACGATCATGACCAGTGTGGATATCACGTCAAACGATCATGACCAGTGTGGATCATGACCAAATGATCATGACCAGTGTGGATATCACGTCAAACGATCATGACCAGTGTGGTGATCATGGATATCACGTCAAACGATCATGACCAGTGTGGATATCACGTCAAACGATCATGACCAGTGTGGATATCACGTCAAACGATCATGACCAGTGTGGATATCACGTCAAACGATCATGACCAGTGTGGATATCACGTCAAACGATCATGACCAGTGTGGATATCACGTCAAACGATCATGACCAGTGTGGATATCATCAAACGTCAAACGATCATGACCAGTGTGGATATCACGTCAAACGATCATGACCAGTGTGGATATCACGTCAAACGATCATCATGACGTCAAACCAGTGTGGATATCACGTCAAACGATCATGACCAGTGTGGATATCACGTCAAACGATCATGATGACCAGTGTGGATATCACGTCAAACGATCATGACCAGTGTGGATATCACGTCAAACGATCATGACCAGTGTGGATATCACGTCAAACGATCATGACCAGTGTGGATATCACGTCAAACGATCAAACGATCATGACCAGTGTGGATATGTGGATATCACGTCAAACGATCATGACCAGTGTGGATGATCACGTCAAACGATCATGACCAGTGTGGATATCACGTCAAACGATCATGACATGACCAGTGTGGATATCACGTCAAATGATCATGACCAGTGTGGATATCACGTCAAACGATCATGACCAGTGTGGATCACGTCAAACGATCATGACCAGTGTGGATATAAATGATCATGACCAGTGTGGATAAACGATCATGACCAGTGTGGATATCACGTCAAATGATCATGACCAGTGTGGATATCACGTCAAATGATCATGACCAGTGTGGATCAAACGATCAAACGATCATGACCAGTGTGGGATCACGTCAAACGATCATGACCAGTGTGGATATCACGATCAAACGATCATGACCAGTGTGGATAAACGATCATGACCAGTGTGGATAAACGATCATGACCAGTGTGGATAAACGATCATGACCAGTGTGGATAAACGATCATGACCAGTGTGGATATCATCAAATGATCATGACCAGTGTGGATATCACGTCAAACGATCATGACCAGTGTGGATATCACGATCATGACCAGTGTGGATAAACGATCATGACCAGTGTGGATAAACGATCATGACCAGTGTGGATAAATGATCATGACCAGTGTGGATAAATGATCATGACCAGTGTGGATAACGTCAAATGATCATGACCAGTGTGGATATCACGTCAAAACGATCATGACCAGTGTGGTGATCATGACCAGTGTGGGAAACGATCATGACCAGTGTGGACGATCACGTCAAACGATCATGACCAGTCATGACCATGGAAAACGATCATGACCAGTGTGGATAAACGATCATGACCAGTGTGGATATCACGTCAAATGATCATGACCAGTGTGGATATCACGTCAAACGATCATGACCAGTGTGGATATCACGTCAAATCAACCAGTGTGGATCATGACCAGTGTGGATATCACGTCAAACGATCATGACCAGTGTGGATATCACGTCAAACGATCATGACCAGTGTGGATAAACGAACGATCATGACCAGTGTGGATAAACGATCATGACCAGTGTGGATAAACGATCATGACCAGTGTGTCATGACCAGTGTGGATAACGTCAAACGATCATGACCAGTGTGGATAAACGATCATGACCAGTGTGTGGATAAACGATCATGACCAGTGTGGATGACCAGTGTGGATAAACGATCATGACCAGTGTGGATAAATGATCATGACCAGTGTGGATCATGATCACCAAACGATCATGACCAGTGTGGATATCACGTCAAACGAAACAGTGTGGATCATCAAACGATCACCAGTGTGGATATCACGTCAAACGATCATGACCAGTGTGGATATCACGTCAAACGATCATGACCAGTGTGGATATCACGTCAAACGATCATGACCAGTGTGGATATCACGTCAAAAACGATCATGACCAGTGTGGATATCACGTGGAAACGTCAAACGTCAGTGTGGATATCACGTCAAACGATCATGACCAGTGTGGATATCACGTCAAACGATCATGACCAGTGTGGACCAGTGTGGATATCACGTCAAACGATCATGACCAGTGTGGATATCACGTCAAACGATCATGACCAGTGTGGATATCATCAAACGATCATGACCAGTGTGGATATCACGTCAAACGATCATGACCAGTGTGGATATCACGTCAAACGATCATGACCAGTGTGGATATCACGTCAAACGATCATGACCAGTGTGGATATCACGTCAAACGATCATGACCAGTGTGGATATCACGTCAAACGATCATGACCAGTGTGGATATCACGTCAAACGATCATGACCAGTGTGGATATCACGTCAAACGATCATGACCAGTGTGGATATCACGTCAAACGATCATGACCAGTGTGGATATCACGTCAAACGATCATGACCAGTGTGGATATCACGTCAAACGATCATGACCAGTGTGGATATCATCAAACGATCATGACCAGTGTGGATAACGATCATGACCAGTGTGGTATCACGTCAAACGATCATGACCAGTGTGGATATCAATGACCATCATGACCAGTGTGGATATCACGTCAAATGATCATGACCAGTGTGGATATCACGTCAAATGATCATGACCAGTGTGGATGTCACGTCAAATCATGACCAATGATCATGACCAGTGTGGATCAAATGATCATGACAGTGTGTGTGGATAAATGATCATGACCAGTGTGGATAAATGATCATGACCAGTGTGGATAAATGATCATGACCAGTGTGGGATATCACGTCAAATGATCATGACCAGTGTGGATATCACGTCAAATGATCATGACCAGTGTGGATATCACGTCAAACGATCATGACCAGTGTGGATAAACGATCATGACCAGTGTGGATATCACGTGAAACGATCATGACCAGTGTGGATATCACGTCAAACGATCATGACCAGTGTGGATCATGACCAGTGTGGATAAACGATCATGACCAGTGTGGATAAATGATCATGACCAGTGTGGATAAACGATCATGACCAGTGTGGATAAACGATCATGACCAGTGTGGATAAACGATCATGACCAGTGTGGATAAATGATCATGACCAGTGTGGATAAACGATCATGACCAGTGTGGATAAACGATCATGACCAGTGTGGATAAACGATCATGACCAGTGTGGATAAACGATCATGACCAGTGTGGATAAATGTTCATGACCAGTGTGGATAAATGATCATGGCCAGTGTGGATAAATGTTCATGACCAGTGTGGATAAATGATCATGGCCAGTGTGGATAAATGTTCATGGCCAGTGTGGATAAACGATCATGACCAGTGTGGATAAACGATCATGACCAGTGTGTGGTCAAACGATCATGACCAGTGTGGATAAATGATCATGACCAGTGTGGATAAATGATCATGACCAGTGTGGATAAATGATCATGACCAGTGTGGATAAACGATCATGACCAGTGTGGATAAATGATCATGACCGGTGTGGATAAATGATCATGACCAGTGTGGATAAACGATCATGACCAGTGTGGATAAATGATCATGACCAGTGTGGATAAACGATCATGACCAGTGTGGATAAATGTTCATGACCAGTGTGGATAAACGATCATGACCAGTGTGGATAAACGATCATGACCAGTGTGGATAAATGATCATGACCAGTGTGGATAAATGTTCATGACCAGTGTGGATAAATGTTCATGACCAGTGTGGATATCACGTGAAATGTTATGTTACCTCAGGAAGTCGTCTATTCAACAAGATTCCAAACTTGAGAATCGTGCTCTGTTCATTAGGTCTGTGCTTGATAAAGGCATACAGATAATAGCTCTTTCCTGGTATTGGTAAGCTGTCTGTTAGTACCTCGGGTACCTAACAAGACAATAGTTTTTACGTATATTATTGATGGGGCAATGGAACAAGGTTTTAAAACATGTATTAAAATGATTAATTTTTATATATCGACTATATATATTACCTTTCTCAGGTACATTTTCTTACTCCGTTTTGTTCCGCGCTTTGCCTTTCCTTGTTGTTCTTGGACCTCTATATCTTCGTCACTGCTTTCATCTGAAAGCTCCTCAACACGCCGCAGACGGTCATTTAATTCACCCATTTTGTGCAGCTGAATGCAGACCTTATAGGCAGCGGCCATTTTAGATTGCTTTTTACTTGGCATTGCCTCACCCTGCAGTAAAGATAACAATAGTTCATACACACTTGTTGCTTGTTTTTTATTGGTGTTCTTCCTTTCGCTTTTTCTCGATTCTTTGTCAATAGAATATGACCGCAAAAAGGAGGAACTCGTTATCACTTTTGTTGGTTTTTGAACGAGTAGAATATGTGATCCGTTAAGATGATGTAGTGTTTTCAAAATGGTTCTTGTAGAAGTGATATTTAAACATGTTTTGATAGATAATGAACTATTTTGAATGACCAACGGCCGGCTCATCTTGTAGCTGCAACAACATTATTAACAGCTAAATAAATGTGCACTAATGGTTTGCTTAGTGACGTAATCAAAGAAACTACGTTCTAAACCAGCTATTCCATTGATATTAATTGTTACCTCGATCTTTTCTTTTATTGGAGAATTAATTGGCAATTTAATAGTGGCTTGAAAAGCATCGGCTCCAACTTCAACAATTGTGTAGTCAGCATTTAAAGGAGTGAAACTGTCTCCTGGTAGCTTAGAGCAATACCTGTAGAGCAAGCATAACGTTTTCGGTTATTCACTGTATAAAGTGTCAGTGCCTTGCATTGTGGCGCGCTCAGAGGACACGAGAAAAGTACCTTTGTTTGATAATTGCGCACGCAATTGCTCGACTCTATTACAAACATGTCAGTGCCTTCCATTGCGACGCGCACAGAGGACACGATAAAACAACCTCTGTTTAATAATTGTGCGCGCATTTGACCGATAATAAAGTGTCAGTGACATGTCCTGCATTATGACGCGCACAGAAGACACGATAAAACAAACACTATTTGATAAATGCGCGCATTTGACCGATAATAAAGTGTCAGTGACATGCCCTGCATTATGACGCGCACAGAAGACACGATAAAACAAACACTATTTGATAAATGCGCGTATTTGACCGATAATAAAGTGTCAGTGACATGCCTTGCATTATGACGCGCACAGAAGACACGATAAAACAAACTCTATTTGATAAATGCGCGTATTTGATCGATAATAAAGTGTCAGTGACATGCCTTGCATTATGACGCGCACACAGAAGACACGATAAAACAAACTCTATTTGATAAATGCGCGTATTTGACCGATAATAAAGTGTCAGTGACATGCCTTGCATTATGACGCGCACAGAAGACACGATAAAACAAACTCTATTTGATAAATGCGCGTATTTGACCGATAATAAAGTGTCAGTGACATGCCTTGCATTATGACGCGCACAGAAGACACGATAAAACAAACTCTATTTGATAAATGCGCGTATTTGATCGATAATAAAGTGTCAGTGACATGCCTTGCATTATGACGCGCACAGAAGACACGATAAAACAACCTCTGTTTGATAATTGCGCGCGCATTTGACAAACAATCAATTTCATTTTGTTCTGAATTAATTAACATAAATCCACTGGTGAATATGAAGACGAATACCTGTTTAGCTTGTCAATACTGTTGCTCATTGTCAGTGTTGCTCCTTTGTTGGTTGAATAAGGTGATAAAAGATCTGTCTGAACTGCATCAGCACTCTCCTCGTCGGTTGGTAGAGGGCGGTCATGACAAACGCTTGAGAGATATTCTTCGATCCCATGATACATCTTGAAACGAGAGGAACTTTATATCAGAGGGAATAATTATTTCACTACGGGTTTATAAATGTTGAAAACCAACCTGCAAGGTATCTTCATCCTCTTGATTGGACATAAGAATAATATACTTGGATTTTGATGCTCTTGCCCTACCCTTGGACTGGACGTATGATTGATAGGTCTTTGGAAAATCAAATTTCACGACAAGATTACACTCAGGAACATCAAGGCCTTCCTCCACAACACTTGTAGCGATAACCAAATTGATTTTGTGCTGTTTAAAGTGGCTTAGAACTTTCTCTTGTTTTTTCCAACTCATATCATGGTTAGAAGCACTGACTGAACTGCCCGGAGTTCCGTGTCCAACAACATAATCACAACTTATAAAACCAAGTTGTTCATCTTTCCTAGACAACAGGTTTATTTGCTCACAGAGAATGGTAGCAGTGCGTCTGCGCTCTACGAAAACTATTCCACACAATTCTGATAGAAAAGAACATAATCAGTCAGTTACATTATCGTTATCCAATCATTTATGACGAGAAGCAAAGACCAAAAATGTCTAAGAATTAAATCACTTTTTAATTAATTGATTATTAATTAATTAAGTGATTATTAATTAAAATGCATCACGTTTCATGCAGATCAAAAATCTTCAATTGCCGTGCATGTTCAGCTCAGTGGTAGTATTGATAGCAAAGTAATAATAATAATAAGGTATTGATAGCAAAGTAATAATAATAATAAAGTATTGATAGCAAAGTAATAATAATAATAAAGTATTGATAGCAAAGTAATAATAATAATAAAGTATTGATAGCAAAGTAATAATAATAATAAAGTATTGATAGCAAAGTAATAATAATAATAAAGTATTGATAGCAAAGTAATAATAATAATAAAGTATTGATAGCAAAGTAATAATAATAATAAAGTATCGATAGGAAGGTTTCACAGCTGGCTTGTCACCATGTCTGTCCACAGGTAACCCAGGCTGTATACTTGTGAAGAGAAATCTCGAAAAATTATTTAGCAAAATATTGTCAATAAAGCTTGAAATGATAGATAACAATTGTACTTACCATCTTGTCTTGATTTCTTGCGATTTTGAGCGTTTGTACAATTGTTATCTATCATTTCAAGCTTTATTGACAATATTTTGCTAAATAATTTTTCGAGATTTCTCTTCACAAGTATACAGCCTGGGTTACCTGTGGTCTGTCTACTGTAATAATACCTCGATCCTGTCCATATTCTTTCAAGACACCAACAAGAACTGAAACTTTTGAAGACAGATGCTCAATGTCATCGCCCAAGGTCTCAGTGTAATTGTTGTACATCATTTGAAGCTCTCTCAACTGTGTCTCGGTGTATTCGATAAGAAACTGTTCATCGGGATCATCACTCGTCTTGCTACAACGTTCTTCGAAGATTAAAGAAGAAGGAGGATAAAAGAGGTGAACAATGCTCTCCAAGGGATGGGGGAGGAAAGAGAAGAGGAGGATAAGGGAGGTGAACAAGGCGCTCCAAGGGGTGGGTGAGGGGGAACGAGAAGAGGAGGGAAAGGGAGGTGAACAAGGCTCTCCAAGGGGTAGGGGAAGAGGAAAGAGAAGAGGAAGATAAGGGAGGCGAACAAGGCGCTCCAAGGGGTGGGTGAGGGGGAACGAGAAGAGGAGGGAAAGGGAGGTGAACAAGGCTCTCCAAGGGGTAGGGGAAGAGGAAAGAGAAGAGGAAGATAAGGGAGGCGAACAAGGCGCTCCAAGGGGTGGGTGAGGGGGAACGAGAAGAGGAGGGAAAGGGAGGTGAACAAGGCTCTCCAAGGGGTAGGGGAAGAGGAAAGAGAAGAAGAAGATAAGGGAGGCGAACAAGGCGCTCCAAGGGGAGGAGGAGGGGGAAAGAGAAGAGGAGGATAAGGGAGGTGAACAAGGCCCTCCAAGGGATAGGGGAAGAAAGAGAAGAGGAGGATAAGGGAGGTGAACAAGGCTCTCCAAGGGGGGAGGAGGGGGAAAGGGAGAAAGATGAGGGAGGTGAACAAGGCTCTCCAAGGGGAGGGGGGAGGAGGAAAGAGAAGAGGAAGATAAGGGAGGTGAACAAGGCTCTCCAAGGACTGGTTGAGGGGGAAACGAGATAAGAGGAGGTGGCTCTCCAAGGGTTGAGGGAACGAAGAGGAGAGGGAAAGGGAGGTGAACAAGGCTCTCAAGGGGAGGAGGAGGGGGAAAGAGAAGAGGAGGGAAAGGGAGGTGAACAAGGCTCTCCAAAGGGGGGGAGGAGGAGGGGAACAAGGCTCTCCAAGGGGAGGAGGAGAAGAGAAGAGGGGAAAGGGAGGTGAACAGGATTCTCCAAGGGGTGGGGGAGGGGGAAAGAGAAGAGAAAGATAAGGGAGGTGAACAAGGCTCTCCAAGGGGAGGAGGAGGGGGAAAGAGAAGAGGAGGAGGAAAGGGAGGTGAACAGGATTCTCCAAGGGGTGGGTGAGGGGGAACGAGAAGAGGAGGATAAGGGAGGTGAACAAGGCTCCACAAGAGGTGGGGGAGGAGGAAAGAGAAGAGGGGGATAAGGGAGGTGAACAATGCTCTCCAAGGGGTAGAGGAGGAGGAAATAGAAGAGGAGGGAAAGGGAGGTGAACAAGGCTCTCAAGAGGAGATAAAGGGAGGTGAACAAGGCTCTCCAAGGGGAGGAGGAGGGGGGATGAGAAGAGGAGGGAAAGGGAGGTGAACAAGGCTCTCCAAGGGGAGGAGGAGGGGGAAAGAGAAGAGGAGGGAAATGGACGTGAACAAGGCTCTCCAAGGGGTGGGGAAGGGGGAAAGAGAAGAGGAGGATAAGGGAGGTGAACAATGCTCTCCAAGGGGTGGGGGAGGAGGAAAGAGAAGAGGAGGGAAATGAACGTTAACAAGGATCTCCGAGGGGAGGAGGATGAGGAAAGAGAAGAGGAGGGAAAGTAGGTGAACAGGGCTCTCCAAGGGGTGGGGGAGGGGGAAAGAGAAGAGGAGGGAAATGAACGTGAACAAGGATCTCCGAGGGGAGGAGGATGAGGAAAGAGAAGAGGAGGGATAGTAGGTGAACAATGCTCTCCAAGGGGTGGGGGAGGAGGAAAGAGAAGAGGAGGGAAATGAACGTGAACAAGGATCTCCGAGGGGAGGAGGATGAGGAAAGAGAAGAGGAGGGAAAGTAGGTGAACAATGCTCTCCAAGGGGTGGGGGAGGAGGAAAGAGAAGAGGAGGGAAATGAACGTGAACAAGGATCTCCGAGGGGAGGAGGATGAGGAAAGAGAAAAGGAGGGAAAGTAGGTGAACAGGGCTCTCCAAGGGGTGGGGGAGGGGGAAAGAGAAGAGGAGGGAAAGGGATCGAGAGCCTTACTGACAGGCTATTAAATTGTGACAAATACATGAAACATGATGCCGATAACTAAGGACAACAAACAAATTATTAACAAAACACAAACAAATAATCAAACAAACAAACAAATTAAGAACATACCAATATCCCTCAGAAAGTCTTCTGCCACGCGATTGGCTGCTGAAGCTCCCAGTGTTATCATAGTTTCAATACAATCTTTGACAATGGATTTTGCAAACTTGTAAAACTCGCTGCAGGTACTTATGCATTCCAAGGGGAGGTCATTGAGAAAATCTTGCCATGGCTCCAACACCTTTTGTAGGTGGTGGTTTTGTAACTCATCTTCAATAACTTCAACCAACTCAGTCGGTTTTGTGGCAAATCTTTCAACGTCATCATCATCATTCGATGTCTCGCATGCAGCTCGGAGAATTTGTTCCAAATTTTGAATTTCAATTTCAATTTCGTTAGGCTTGACTTTGCCATCAACAATTGAAGCAGTAAGTCCTAATATTCTTGGTTGTTCATCTTCGTTATATCCTTTGAACTTCTTCATTATCTTTAAAGAGTAAAAATAGATGTTACGATATTTAACGAATGGATTTGTTAATTTAGACGGATCGGAGTACTGACCTGCACATAGGGGTGTTCTTTCCTTGCATGGTGACACTCGTCAAAGACTATCAAGTTTACTTTTGACAATTGGATATATCCATTCTCAAGAAGGTTCACAAATATCTTTGCAGTCATAACTAAAACTTGAATTTCTTTAAATTCCTGTTGCCATTTCTCTTCTTTCCAGGAGTCTACCTCCATGGCACCTACATACCCACGTACTGCTAAGTCAGTGTTGTGATCAATGACTTTCTCTTGCTGACTTACTAAAGGAACTAGAAAAGTAAATTGCAAAAAATTATACAGTCAAACCCGGCTACTATTAAGCAGTTGCCCCCTTATTTTGCATTCTCCCCTTAAGCACCACTTCATTATTAAGCAGTCACCTTGAGTCACCCCTTATTAAGCACCCCTTATTATTTAAAAGCAGTCTCCCCTTATTAAGCAGTCTCCCCTTATCAAGCAGTCTCCCATTATCAAGCAGTCTCCCCTTATTAAGCAGTCTCCCATTATTAAGCAGTCTCCCCCTCCCCTTATCAAGCAGTCTCCCCTTATCAAGCAGTCTCCCCTTATTAAGCAGTCTCCCATTATTAAGCAGTCTCCCCTTATCAAGCAGTCTCCCCTTATTAAGCAGTCTCCCATTATTAAGCAGTCTCCCCTTATCAAGCAGTGGCCCCTATTAAGTGGTCTCCCCTTATGTCTAAGATGTCTACTAAGACTTCATTTATTATAGAAAAATGCCCTTTGTGCTGATTATTGACATTTGAAAACTTACAGAATATTTTCAGTCTATATAAATGATTTTATAACGTTTTTGCCCATTTAAAAAAATAAGTCCTTCTTGAAAAAGTCCAAGAAATAATATGGCAGATTCCTTAGTAGACATGATGAAATTTGCATATTGAGATTTCAAACCTCTATAACTCATAAACGCAAGGCCAGGTTCAAATCACAAAATACTGAACCCACCAACTACATGTATTCAGCTTAGAATAGATTTTTAAAACAATCTCACAGGGGTGATAGGCACTTTAAGCAGTCACCCCTATTAAACGGTCGCCCCTTAATAAGCAGTCTCCCCTTATTAAAAGCAGTCACCCCCATTAAGTGGTCACCCCTATTAAGTGGTCTCCCCTTACTAAGCAGTCGCCCCTATTAAGCAGTCATGCACCCCTATTAAACGGTCGCCCTTTATTAAGCAGTCTCCCTTTATTAAGCAGTCGCCCCTATTAAATGGTCACCCCTTACTAAGCAGTCGCCCCTATTAAGCAGTCACCCCTATTAAACGGTCGCCCCTATTTTAACTTTAAAAAGTGCCCATCACCCCTGTGAGATTGTTCTAAAAATCTATTCAATATATACAGCTATTTAAACGTTGAAAACTGAATACTGCATACTGAATAGTGCATTCCAAGACCAAAGGGTTTTGAAAATACTGCATGTCCGGCAGTCATTTTTTATCTATTATTTAATCGATCCAAACTATCCTAGATTTGAATTGTAGTTCGTAAGGATTCATCAAGCGTAAAAAGACTCGGAAAAATACTGAGCTTTGTTTGGGCTAGCTTCGAAATACCTTGTGAAAAGCACCATATATTTGAATTTCGAAAATGTCTCTGGTCTCGGCACACCTATCAAATCAGCACAACACGGCACTTTACATCGCAAAATTTTACATCGCGAACTCATGGACAATTTAAGGTTTTGAAAATTCTACATGTCCGGCAGTCGCCCCTATTAAGTGGTTGCCCCTTATTCAGTGGTCACCCCTTATTAAGCGGTCGCCCCTATTAAGCGGTCACCGCTATTAAGCAGTCACCCCTATTAAGTGGTCACCGCTTATTAAGCAGTCACCCCTATTAAGCAGTCACCCCCTTATTAAGCAGTCTCCCCTACTAAGCAGTCACCCCTGGCATAAGCTGTTGCCCCTTATTAAGCAGTCGCCCCTATTATTAAGCTATTAACCAAGCGACAAATTACATTATAACTTTTAAAATAGTCCAGTCATTCTACGGTTTTTAAACTTAAAAGTTGGAACAAATTGCAACAGAAAGTTTCTCATCACTATTCAACCAAAATGGGTTACCTAAACAACATACTAAAAAGTCCTCAAAAATCCCTTCGGTGGAACATGCTGAAAATTAGGATTAAAGATTTCGTGGTTTCACCACAGGGATCCCACGTCGAGCAAAATAAATTATATATGTTTTAAATACATTTATCCTACTTTTTTCTTTGATTTTTAATTTCCAAGATCTTCAATATTATTTATTTTGTGGTTGAAGTTACTTTATTAACACAAAAGTACTTGAGATGCAGGGGAAATGTTCCAAGACCATGACCCTTACCACAGGGATCCCAATACATAGAAAAATTGAATTTTCAATCAATAAATCGATTTCCTGCTTTATGTTTGATTGTTTCTTGGTTATTCGTTGCATTGTATAGCCAAATTAGTCTACTCTAAGACTGTTTAACACTAATGACTAATAATAATCAACTACAGTGAACTCTCTCTAAGACGGACACCCTCGGGACCACCACCAACTGTCCGTCTTAGAGAGGTAAGTGTCCGTCTTGTACAGAGTTTAGATACAGTGAAAGAACAGGTTTTCGGCAGGGACCTGCAGATGGTGTCCGTTATAGAGAGGTGTCCGTTTAATAGGAGAGAGTTCACTGTATTGAAATACAATAATGATAATAATTATGATATAATGACCATAAGATAAAATATTATACTAATCAGAATTGCCCTATACCACTATGACGTCACATCAAAACAATCTATTGTTTAAACGCTAAGGATCATTGTCGCTAGAGGGGGACAAAACAGCAACAACACCAAGGATTTCCCAAATAAATGTATTTTACAGATGGTCTGAAAGCGATAAAAGTCACCAAACACAGTAAATATTGTGAGAATTAAAAGTATCGGTGAACATTAAATATGTTATCATAACATTTTATCTTATGGTCATTATATCATAATTATTATCATTATTGTATTTCAATAGTTGATTATTATTAGTCATTAGTGTTAAACAGTCTTAGAATAGACTAATTTGGCTATACAACGCAACGAACTGAACCAAGAAACCAACAATACATAAAGCAGGAAATCGATTTTTTTGAATGAAAATTCAATTTTCTACATATTGGGATTCCTGTGGTAAGGGTCATGACTTTTGTGTTAATAAAGTAACTTCAACCACAACAAAAATAATATTGAAGATGTTGGCAATTAAAAATCAAAGAAAAAAGTTGGACAAAGGCATTTTTTCAAATATAATTTATTTTGTTCGACGCGTGATCCCTGTGGTGAAACCACGAAATCTTTAATCCTAATTTTCGGCATGTTCCACCAAAGGGATTTTTGAGGACTTTTAGTATGTTGTTTAGGTCACCCATCTTGGTTGAATAGTGATGAGAAACTTTCTGTTGCAATTTGTTCCAACTTGACCCCCAAAATTTCATAGGATGACTGGACTATAAAGCTAGGATATTGCTTCAAATTATACACACATCGATCGGTATGCACATTAAATCGACTGCCGGACATGTATAATTTTCAAAACCTTAAATTGTCCAGGAGTTCGCGATGTAAAATTTCGCGATGTAAAGCCGATTTGATAGGTGTACCGAGACCAAAGTGAAGCTGGTTTCAGATTTTTGGTGTCAGGTTTTTGACTCAGATTATTGGTTCTGGTGTAAGTTTTTTTCCGGGGGGCACGACGGCAATCAGCCTTCAATTCGCTCTATCTCTTGATAAACGTTTCGAAATGCAATCACATGTAACAACACCTTAGAGACTGGGCTTTAGCCGCTTCTGAATACATTCTTACTTAGTGTTAGACTTTCACTTAAAAGTAAATAAATAAATAGCGTTATGAGTTATGAGTTATGAGTTATGAGTTATGAGTTATGAGTTATGAGTTATGAGTTATGAGTTATGAAGTTATCAGTATCAAGTTATCAGTTGTTTCGAAGTTAGACCAAAAAAATATGTACGAAGTTGCAAATTTCTATTTTTAAAATCCTATAGCTGTTACAAAGAGTACAAAAGAGTACAATACTTGTATGTTTTGTGGATCTGCAAGGATAATGTCAATCAATACGAGAAATGTCACGCAAGTTGTAACCGAACAGCTTTGTTATATTTTCGCTCTTTCGATTCTAACAAGCCCGCAACAGTGACAGTTTTTGGTGTCTGCATGGCTATGTTAGTGTTACATCTTGCGAGGTTTAGACGATAACAGTAAAATATGTTTCGCTGGCTGACGTCTTCTATCCCACTATGTATGGTAACGCTCTTAGTATTAAAATAATAACGCACATCGTGGACATATTGCGGACAATCACCAAAGGTCACAAATCAGATCATACTGCGGTCAGTATTGCGTTATACACTAAGAGTACTAAGGGTTACAAGTTTTTATAACTTTGTTAGTGATTGTGATTTTTGTAATCCTCGGGATGGTATCCTGTAAAATGCTACTTTAATAAAGGAGAATCACAATCACAAAGGAACAGATTTAAAATATTTCAAAATACACTATGGGTCACTGCTACTTAGGGGCAATAGAGGGGATTGAATCCGGGGGGGGGGGGGGGGGGGGGGGGGGGGGTCACTGGGGGTGGCACTAAGGGTATTTGTGGGTAGGGGTGTGCCGCGGACACCTCAAAACCCTGACCCTATCCCAGACCTAAAATTTTGATTTTCCATACCCTATCCCAGACAAAAGCTTAAAAATGTATACCCTATCCCAGATTGAAAGCGTGCTAAAGGGATATGTAAACTGATAGCGACTGATAATGGCCTTATTGCGGAAACCATACCCTATACCAGACCAAAACGTACCCCATCCTAGACTAAATGTGCAAAAATGTTACCCTATGCCAGACCTAAGGAGCTCAAAAACCATACCCTATCCCGCGGCACATACCCGTATAGCATATATCGGGGGAGTACCCCCCGGGATTGGATCCCCCTGGTTGTATGGTGCATTGCATCATTCTCATGCGATCGAGTGATCAAAGGTTTTTTTTTTTAGTGTGATCAGTTAAAATTCAGTAATATTTAAAATATACCGGATTTTAGAGCATTCATAAATTATGATATTATATATATTGACATCTCGCAAGATGTAACACTAACATAGCCATGCAGACACCAAAAACTGTCACTGTTGCGGGCTTGTTAGAATCGAAAGAGCGAAAATATAACAAAGCTGTTCGGTTACAACTTGCGTGACATTTCTCGTATTGATTGACATTATCCTTGCAGATCCACAAAACATACAAGTATTGTACTCTTTTGTACTCTTTGTAACAGCTATAGGATTTTAAAAATAGAAATTTGCAACTTCGTACATATTTTTTTGGTCTAACTTCGAAACAACTGATAACTTGATACTGATAACTTCATAACTCATAACTCATAACTCATAACTCATAACTCATAACTCATAACTCATAACTCATAACTCATAACTCATAACGCTATTTAGTAGTAGCCTTGATCTCTGTGTTCATGCCACAAATATTTCTCTCGTATCATGTTGTAGTAAGGGGCGGACCATTTGATTTTTGATGGGGGGTGGGGGCGATTTAAAGTATGGTCGATATCTTTTTTTCACCTTTTCATGTTGCACGATATTTTTTCACTGCCTTAGGCCCTTGCACGATATTTTTTTTAACCAAATTTATTTTTGTTTGCCAATATCTATTCAGTTGCCAAATTGAAAATATTGAAAATTGTATAATAAATTACCTTTGTTATTTTATTTTATTATTTGTACAGTCTGTTGTTCTACTTACATCATGATTTATTAAATTTACATGCCATCAATCAATGAATGGTGAAATTTCCACTGAAACAGAAAAATCCTAGGGAGTCTAAGCTATTATAATATAAACTATGTGTACCTCCCAAGAACGCGCGATTTGATTGGTTGTTGAGCGTGCATTGTTATGATATAGAAGTACGGAGCAGCGAAAGCAAAGCAGAAAACCTGTTTAAAACTAGTTTTATATTATAAAGCGAATAGAAGATGACTCTCCTTGCTTCAGTATACAAAAATAATGCACTTCTGAGGTCTTGAAAGCTGCTGAATGCACTCGCGTTCCTCTCGTGCATCCACTACCAGCAGTTTCAAGACCTCAGCGTGCATTAATTTTGTATAGAAGCACGGAGAGTCATTTTCTTTTAGTTAAATATATAATTATCAAGTATTCAATGCTCGCGTTGCAATACTTTCCAGAGGCGTAGCATGCTTTTTTTCTAATGTACGCACAGAGAAACCAGTGCAGAAGCCGCGCGCTTCTAGGGGTGTAAGGGGGCATACTCCCCCTGGAAATTTTGAAATCTAGAGCCTTGAAAATACCATTTTCTTCGTTTTCTAGCGGATTTTCTTGCTACACAAATATATATAGTAAAATGCTGATCACTCAGGGTTTTTTTGTAGTTTATTTTCATATCAAACTTATGTCCTGCATCATTGAACATTTGCTCCTGTTGGGACAGTATCACGCGGACAACGTTTTTGAATGCGCTTGTGCAAGATGAAATTATTGAATTACAAATGTGCTTTGTTTACTATTAAAAGCACGTTTGAGGCCCGATCAATCGAGCAATTTGTTCTTTGGCCGCTAAATAAAGCATTTCTCAATTGATCTTTTCCGCCTTTGACAATGTGTAAATTTAATAGAAGTATAAAAGAGGATGCTATTGAGCTGCATATGTTTCCTCAACAGGGGAAAATATATCACAAATTCGAACTTCAGACCTATTGATCTTGTGTGTAAATATTAGAAATTGCCTTCAAAAACGTCCTTTCCGAGCCATAATTTGAAGGGGTGTCCATGAAAACTGCGTATGTGACTATTTTGATGATTTTCGAAATGTTATGCAATTGCTTCAAAAATACACCTACTGGCTTATTGATACCTATATAAACATGATTTGGTCATTTTTAGATCGATTACACTAGAAAAAGTGCTTGTTTTGCAGTTTGCCGTTTTTCGTAGAAATCAAAAATGCGCGTTTTTGACGTCATGACAATGTGCGACATTTGATTTTGATTTTCTTCCAAAATACATCATTGTGAAACAAAACGCCACTTGCTCGGCAAACTTCCATCTCTCTTCTTGATATATTCGGGGATTTTCAATTCGACTATTTCAGGATCCTGTTGTTTTCCAACGCACGACCGAACTGCATTCTGGGATATCATGAACATTTTTGTCAACGACATTCCGTACCTCCATGTTTTAGAGATATTTTATAAAGTCTTTTATCACCCGGGCCTACAGGCAAACTAATGCACCGGTTGCATTCTTTACTAGTCGAAAGTCGCCAAAACTGCCTTAGTAGGTCCTCGAATTCACCACAGAACGACCAGAGATAACAACTCTCACTCTGCTGAATCCGCCATTTTGCAAATCTGACACCGTGTTTGCAGATTCAGTTTCATCGTGAAATTGCACCTCGCCCCTGATTTCTTCCAGGAGAATGGCCTCTACCACCAGTCAAGCTTAATGATGCTGTTCTGGGGGCTTCTGTGGTGAAAACATGGCAATAAAAGACTTTAAATTGTGGCAAAGTGGCCCAGTTCTGCGAAGCACATCCAGAACCGATAGCCACGCCACGAGACAACTTAACCGCGTGATAGTTTGAGCCCGCGAGCTGTCAAGATTTCCATGGCAACAAAATTCGCTAAAAACTTCTAAAATCTCTGGAAGTGAAAGGTTGAAATCATTCACATCTGAAGGTTTGTTATTGGTGAACAACACGTACAGATCACTGACGCGTAAAAGTTTCCTAATTTGCATATTTTCACAAACTATCCTGTCAATGAATTCAAGTAGAAATTAAATATACTGTAGTGCCCAAAATTCGAGTGTAATCGATCTAAAAATCACCAAATCATGTTTATATAGGTATTTAGAAGCCAGTAGGTGTATTTTTGAAGCAATTGCATAACATTTTGAAAATCATCAAAATAGTCACATACGCAGTTTTCATGGGCACCCCTTCATTTATTTGTCTATGTAGCTTCTACATACAGACCGGGATAAAGAGCACCAATATGATCCTCTTTATTTGTGATTGAATTGCCAGCTTATTCATTCCTTACATATTCGTCTTTTATATTCCGTTGGTAGGTTTTTGATTTGTATTTTAACAATGCAGTAAAAAGCAAAAATGTATCAAAATCATGCTGTTTTCCGCCTAAACAAGACTCGCCTCATCTGCATATGTGAAACAATGACCTTTTGTATAACATAAGTTTGATATGTTTGAGAGACTGTTCACTGGGGCTGCTTCTAACTACAATAATATTATACATATACGTACACACTCTCTGAAGTGCCATTTCCCGGATTTCATAATTTCAAAGCTAGTCAACTCTTACGATTTTGTCTTAGATTTCATTTTTTTAAATATATATATTTTAATTTTTTAAAATTGTACGCACGTGTGTATACATACGTGCATAATGCACGCTACGTCCCTTGGACTACAATGCTAGGTTTTGAATTTGAAATTCAAGACCTGTCCCGTGCAGAGTACACAGGTATAACACTCAAATTTAGGTCTACCAAATTTAAAAAAAGCTGAAGTTGGTGTCACAATAATGCACGATATTTTTTTTGATGCATTTGTTCTTGCACGATATTTTTTTAAAGGTGGAAGTGCTTGCTCGATATTTATTTTGGGATTTAACCCCCGCCCCCATCAACGATCAAATGGTCCACCCCTAAGTATAGCATGACGCCAGACAACAACCCTAAAATCTGACACCACGCGATACTTGTCCGTTTAGAAAGATTTTGACTGTAAAGTCCATGCAACTTGAAGTATCTCGACTGTACTACATAAAAACCGACACAGGTTCTTTAATTTGAGCAGAATCTCAAAATCGCAGGCTGTAGAGTCACTCTTGGCGTGACTCGGACTGCAAAAATCTGATTCTAAAATCTGACACCACGCGATACTAGCTTGTCCGTTTAGAAAGATTTTGACATTGAAGTGAATAAATAAGACTATAAATAAGTGAGAGAATACATCGTGAAAGTGTGTAATGTTCTTTGGATAGGTCTTATAGGGTTGGAGATCAGCGTGACAATGTTTTATTTAGCAACGTGAGACTACAACATGATACGAGAGAAATATTTGTGGCATGAAGACAGAGATCAAACACCAAAAAATCTGACACCGCTATTTATTTACTTTTAAGTGAAAGTCTAACACTAAGAATGTATTCAGAAGCGGCTAAAGCCCAGTCTCTAAGATGTTGTTACATGTGATTGTATTTCGAAACGTTTATCAAGAGATAGAACGAACTGAAGGCTGATTGCCGTCGAGCCCCCCGGAAAAAAACTGACACCAGAACCAATAATCTGAGTCAAAAACCTGACACCAAAAATCTGAAACCAGCTTCACTTTGGTGTACCGAGACCAGATACATTTTCGAAATTCAAATATATGGCGCTTTTCACAAGGTATTTCGAAGCTAGCCCAAACAAAGCTCAGTATTTTTCCGAGTCTTTTTACGCTTGATGAATCCTTACGAACCGTTACAATACAAATCTAGGATAGTTTGAATCGATTAAATAATAGATAAAAAATGACTGCCGGACATGCAGTATTTTCAAAACCCTGTCCAGTTGCAAGACAATAATAAGCCTGTGAGGTTACTTCATCCACAAGGAATACCAACTATGAAGGTATATGAAACTCCGAACAGAAGTTATTTACACTTCCGGTTGACGTCGCCGTCGTAGGTTTTGCAAATCTTAAACAACAACGGTGGTTGAACTATTACTCTTCCCCTAATTCCTTTCCCTCCCTCTTAGCCCGCCGAGATACGACCCATCCCCCTGGATATCTACTTACCCGTGGGAACAAGAAAGAAAGTCCTCTGACCACCAGACTCGTAGTCTTTTCTAATTTGGTAGGACAATTCTTTGATCAATAAAACACTTATAAATGTCTTGCCAGTTCCTGTTCCTAAACATACGATGATATTTCTTCGCATCGCTTTAGTCAGCAGTTCGACTTGATATGGCCGTGCGAAAAGTTCTCGGGCTGATTCTGCTGGCGATAAAACCTGCATCTCTTCTTCTTCGCTTTCTAAAGCTGACATTCTCTCTATGGAGAACAGTCGAATCCAACTGGTTCAATAGACCAAATCGGCTATTAAACGCAATGTTGTACCCAATTCAGATCTTTTGGGAATACGGTTCTTAATAAATTATTGTCTGTTGTATTTCGATTTCAATAGAGCATTGATATGGAAATTTTTGGAACAAAAAGCTCTTAATCCCAAAGGTTTTGAATTGGGCTAAAGAATGTAAACATTGCGTTAGCCGAATTGGTCTATTATCATCAAGTCAAATACTGCGAATTCATTTACAACGAAACGCTTTTCCAAGAATTGAATTTGACTTCGCACTAGTTGGGTTCCCTGTGCATAGAAATGTATGATGTTGGGATCCCTGTGCGCGTCCCGCAGTACTTTAGCAAAGAGTTCAAGTTATTTGTGATGGTTTTTGCCCGGGTTTTTGACCGGTAAGAGTGAAATTAGCAAATCAAACTTATGTTATACAAAAGGTCATTGTTTCACATATGCAGATGAGGCGAGTCTTGTTTAGGCGAAAAACAGCATGATTTTGATACATTTTTGCTTCAGTTTACTGCATTGTTAAAATACAAATCAAAAACCTACCAACGGAATATCAAAGACGAATATGTAAGGAATGAATAAGCTGGCAATTCAAGCACAAATAAAGAGGTTTGAAGGTGGCATTTTCCGTTTCTTCAAAGTCACTGGTCGAACTGAAATCTCTGAAGAGATATACGGAGAGCGTGACATACGCTGCACACAAAATCCCTCTGAATTCTTTGGGAATTGTGTCAATCAAAAACCTACCGCCGGATTCTAATGCTCTGTAATTGTACGCGCATTTTGATATAAAATACATGTATATTAAACTTAATTAAGCGGTGGCAAAATGAAATCTAAAACTCTTTGTTTGGTAATTGTGAACATCATATTGGTGCTCTTTATTATATAGACACGAGTGTTTTACTGGAAAATATCTCACTCGTAAAATTCGTACGAAACTACATCCGGGACCCGAGTGGCGTATTTTCCATATCCTCACTAGTGAGGATATCGACGACGTCGGGCTCAGTACATTTAGTAAAAAAAAATATTTTTTCGTCAATTTTTTTTGGGTCTATATAATAAAAAGAACATTACACGGTGGCTTGAAGATATGAATTTTATTTTCTCGTGTTAAAAACAATATTTTAATTACTCACTCGCTGCGCTCGTTCGTAAAATATAGTTTTTGCCACTCGAAAATAAAATTCATATCTTCGCGCCGCCGTGTAATATCCTCTATTCGCGCCAGTCCCTTGCAGCGCGAGTATAAATAAGAGCTCTGCATCTAATTACTGCCCAGTTCGCGTAAGAACCCTTCGCTACGCTACCTATATCCTTACTCAGTCATGGCCGATGAACAAATTCCTGTCCTAGCTGCTGTTGAACAAGCCCAGGCGTTGAGAAGTCATCCCAACCAAGTATATAAGTACCTGCTGCGAATCCAGACCATGGTCCTTTCAGGTATAAACGTTTTCTAGGTCGGTTTCAAGTTCGTTCGATTTCCCTCGGCTCCCTAAACGTTTGCACGTGTGTTGAACTCTAATGTGAGTGTTTGTTTACCGTGCTTCGCCTCGCAAACACCGGGTTTGTGGGTTGCATTTCCCTCGGCTCCCTAATAGTTTGCACGTATGTTGAACTCTACAGTGAGTTTTTGTTTACCGTGCTTCGCCTCGCAAACACCGGGTTTGTGGAGTTGCATTTCCCTCGGCTCCCAAAAAGTTTGCACGTATGTTGAACTCTACAGTGAGTTTTTGTGTACCGTGCTTCGCCTCGCAAACACCGGGTTTGTGGAGTTGCATTTCCCTCGGCTCCCCAGTAGTTTGCACGTGTGTAGTGAACTCTACAGTGAGTTTTTGTTTACCGTGCTTCGCCTCGCAAACACCGGGTTTGTGGAGTTGCATTTCCCTCGGCTCCCAAAAAGTTTGCACGTGTGTTGAACTCTCAAGTGAGTGTTTGTTTACCGTGCTGGCCTCGCAAACACCGGGTTTGTGGAGTTGCATTTCCCTCAGTTTCCCTTCTCGGTTGTTTGTTTGTGTTCTATAGTCGGTACTATACAACATGATACAACGTCATCTTTACTTTATGTATGCTTTCCCTCCCCTTTGCCTCGTTTATATATAAGTTTTGCATGCTTAGGGGTGTTACAAAATTCCGTTTAGATCAATTGTATTTTTTCATTGTTTCAGTCTCGCTCATTATATATATAGTTATTGTTCGTTAGGTTAAGTAATGTAAATTCACATGTGATTATGTAATGTAAGTAGAAGTATAAATACGCCCAAGTTTTGTATCAAGAGTCGGTCATACAGTCAGTCAAGTCGACAGTCAATTTTCAAGTGAATCAACTGAACTCATCAGTCAAAGAAAATTATCATCTACAAGAATCGTCTGGAATCCCCTCCAGAAGGAAACACTTCAAAGTATAAGTGAAATACCACAAGTGAACGTACAAGAAGGACAACAACTTTAACGTACAAGAAATACCACAACTTTAACGTACAAGAAGTACAACAACTTTAAAGTACAAGAGAAATACAACGTACCGAATACAAGTAAAGGACAAGTTATCTATAAGACAAGTATAGTATACGACAGTGGATATTCGACTACTAGTCTGCTGCACCACGTTACCAAATCTAGCTAGAGTATTTTTAAAAGCAGTCAAGCACAGCTACAAGAAGGACAAGAAACTACTTTGGACAGCGACCGCAGGACACGTCAACGTAAGACAAAATTGTAAAAAAACACTTAGTTAGTATCGTATCTTTACTCGTTTAATTTAACTTTAGTATATATATTTTTTCGTTAGTCAATACCTTCTTTCTGTAATTTCCGTTAACGTTATCAGCGTAATTAAGTCGCGTAATAAATTCCTTGAATGTATGCATGGTCCCGAATTGTTTTGTTTTGCTTTGTATTGTTTCGGACAACGTGGGCCCTGTAATGTGATTAATATTGTCACATATTTTGGTGTCAGAAGTGGGATAACACGTTGTCTTCGCGGACCATAGGTAATTCAGTGAATTTGTTATGGTAAATTATGACAGTTGGATTCTAGATAATCTTAGGTTAGAGGCGAAGAAGCGTTTACTTAAGATCAGCGTAAAAGACGGTGTGAAGACCCTAGCGAGCCGGTTGAGGCAAGACGACAAAAGACGTGAAATGTCTGGAAAAGACGACACACAAATCGACGAAGAAGAATATTATGGCAGTCCGACAGCGGGACATGTGCTTACTTTCGAAGAACGTAGGGAACTACACAAAATGGAAATGGAAAAGTTACAAATGCAAAGAGAGATGGAGATGGAAAGAGAAAGAGCTGTACTAGAAAGACTGGCGATGGAAAGAGAGTTAAAACGAGAAGAGAGAGAATCTACTGAGAGAAACTCTCAAACGAAGCCCGTGGTGAAGGTCAGTAAAACTCCTATGCTGAAGATTAGAGAAATGCGCGAAAATGAAGAGATTGATGATTATTTCAGAATTTTTGAATTTTCTGCAAGGGCACAATCGCTTCCCGTTGAAGATTGGTTGGCAAGTCTCGTTCCAAAACTCACTGAAAAAGCTAAGTCTATTTACCTTGAAATGTCTGAAAACGATGCAGAACTAGATTATTACGCAGCTAAGAAAGCCATACTAAAATCTTACCAGTTGACCGCAGATCATTACAGACACAGATTTAGAACTTCAGAGAAACAAGTTGGCGAGGATTTTGTCCAATGGGCCAAACGAACGCGAAGATACCTTGACAGATGGATGACAATTGCCGAAGCAATGGATCGCGGAGCTGTCTTGGAACATATAACGATGGAAAAGCTATTGGATAGTGTTGGTTCAGAGCTAAGAACCTGGCTAAAGGAACGCAATCCTAAAACAGCTGAAGAATTAGCAGATCTTGCAAATGCGCATGTTCAAGCAGGAAAGGACCATTAATAGAAGGTAAGTATGCTGGGTACATATACGAAACCCCTAGAAACAGACGTAAACCGCATACACCGCAGTCAGAGGAGGGACAAGCACAGCCTACACGACAGACAGAAGCTAGACCCCCTTCACAGGAGAAGCCCTCAGTGAGACCGAACCAAAGAGACATTTCCAGAGTTCAGTGTTATAATTGTCACCAGTTTGGTCATTATTCTAATAAGTGTTCCGCACCCAGAAAACCCCAAGCTGAGAAGAGTCCTTCTCTATTGTCTTTGACGCCATTAGACTCAGATGAGCGAAGTATGAGCTTTGTAATACATGGAAAGATTGATGGGAAGAACGCAAGTATGATAGTTGATACGGGGTGCACACGTACGTTAGTGCATGAACGGTTTGTTACTGGAGAAGGGATAACGCGGGGAAAAGTTACCGTGTTGACAGCGAGTGGTGAGAGGGTTATCGTCCCTTTGGTACATGTGGAAATAGAGAGTAAGAAAGGGACATTTAAGGAACTTGTGGGTGTGATGGCAAAGTTACCGGTAGATTGTTTGTTAGGTTGTTCCTCGTACGGACAGACACTTTCACAGGATGATCTTATACAACATTGGGAGCATATTATTAAAATTGCAGATAGCCCTACTGTGATGGAAAACGACACTGCCTATGTTACCACCCGCAGACAGGCCTTACTTAAAGCAGCACAGGAAAGAGCTGATCGATTGTTGGATAGAGAGAACGTTCTAGCAGCAAAAACCTTAGCATTTCCTGAGAGAAATCGAAAACCACCACCTGTAATTGAACCCCAGCTTCAGACAGTCTTCGAAGGACAACAATTGAAAGACCTGGAACAAAGGAATGAGGAGGTAATCCCAGATATGTCCGTGATAAGTAATGTGAATGAGCCTGATGAGAACGATCTGACCAACATATTGGATAGAGATAGACAACAAGTCATAAATGATCAGCAAGTAGATGTAACCTTATCAGAAGAAAGGGGAATCGCAAGCCAACATCCCCCTGAAGAAGGAGTAAGTGGCTACTTCATCCAGAAAGGATTACTACTTCACAGAAAAGCGTGTACAATGTTGCATAATGGTAAGTTATTTATTGACCGTGTCGTAGTACCTGAATCCTATAGAGGTGAAATATTAAGAGTGGCACATAGTATACCACTAGCTGGACACATGGGGATAGACAAAACGAGACAAAGAATAGAGGTGCATTTCTACTGGCCGTACCTTCATGCAGATGTTAAACGTTATTGTGAAACTTGCCCTGAGTGCCAGTTGGTCACCAGAAAAAGAAAGGCTGAGAGAGCCCCTTTAAAGCCTGTCCCTATTGTAATGGAACCTTTCAAGAAGATTGCTATTGAGATAGTGGGAGAGTTACCCCGTACGAAAACTGGTTATAGGTACATACTAACTATTGTTGACTATGCCACCAGATATCCAGAGGCGATACCTCTGAAATCCACTCATTCTAGAGAAGTCGCTGACGCACTAATAGGAGTTTTTTAGTCGTTTTGGAATACCTGAGGAGCTTGTGTCTGACCAAGGAGCGAACCTAATTGGTAAGCTGATGACGCAGCTCTATGAGCTTCTTGGCATAACCAAGATCAAAACTTCTACCTATCATCCAGAGGCAAATGGTTTAGTGGAAAGATTTAATGGCACATTGAAGACCATGTTACGTAAGTTTGCTGGTGAGCGCATACTGTATTGGGATAAATATATCCCATATTTATTGTTTGCATATAGAGAAGTTCCTTCTCAATCCACAGGGTTTTCCCCATTTGAGTTGATGTATGGTAGATCTGTTCGAGGACCTCTATCGATAGTTAAAGAAACTTGGATGGAGAATGTATCAACTGAAGCGGGAATTGTAAGTCATGTTCTTGAGATACGAAGGAGACTGGCAAGTATGCAACAAGCTGTTTTAGAAAACATGGGGAAGAGTCAGGCGAAACAGAAAGCTCTTTATGACAGACATTGTTCTAACCGTAAATTGGAAGTAGGTGATAAGGTGTTAGTATTGTTATCAACGCCAGGTAGCAAATTAGAGACAAAATGGTATGGTCCTTATCCCATTACAGGTGTACATGATGATGGACGCAGTTATGAGTTGGATACTGGTAGAGCACATAAGCAACATCGCACGTATCACATCAACCTACTGAGTAAGTGGCAAGATAGAGACGAAATAGCAGCATTGGCTATCCATGGATCTAACATAGACATAATGCCAAGCGAAGCAAATCTACCTAAATGTACCAGTACGGAAACATGGAGAGATGTCATAATCAACCCAGACCTAAACGAAGAAAAGAAAAAACAACTGGAGAAAGTCTTAGAGGATTTTTCAGATGTATTTTCAGGTATTCCAGATCGTACAAGCGCTGCAGTTCATACCATTGATACTGGAGATGCTTCTCCAACTCGCTTACATCCTTATAAGGTACCACAAGCAATTTTAGACGTCTATAATACTGAAATAGATAAAATGCTTGAAATGAAGATAATCAGACCATCTGTTAGTCCCTGGGCATCGCCTGTTGTGATTGTACCGAAGCCTGATAAAACTATACGATTTTGTGTAGATTATAGAAAACTGAACGCAGTTAGCAAAATGGACGCCTATCCACTACCCAGAATAGATGCGATGCTAGAAAAGGTGGCTGTGGCTAATGTAATTTCTACTATTGACTTAACAAAAGGATATTGGCAGATACCCTTAGAGATCTCCTCTATAGAGAAGACCGCTTTTATTACTCACCGTGGTCTTTTTGAGTTTCTAGTAATGCCATTTGGTTTGAAGACAGCTCCTGCAACTTTCCAAAGGATGATTACAGGACATGTCTTGAAAGGTTTGGAAGAATTTGCAGACGGCTACATAGACGACATAGTAGTAAGTACAAATATGGATTTCGATCGACATGTGGAACAACTAAGACAAGTATTACAGCGTCTACGAACCAATAAATTACATGCACGCCCTTCGAAATGTAAAGTAGGAATGACTGAAGTCAATTTTTTGGGACATAGAGTTGGAGGTAATGCCATTAAGCCAAACACCGCAACGATTGAAGCCATTAATAGATTTCCTAGGCCAAACACAAAGAAGCAAGTTAGATCCTTTTTAGGACTCGTCGGATATTATCGTAAATTCATATCCAATTTCTCAGAAAAAGCAGCCGTCCTAACAGATCTAACTAGGGGAAGTGAGCCAACAAAGGTTAAATGGTCAGAGCACTGTGAAGGAGCATTCACTGAATTAAAACAAGCCATACAGAATCCTCCCGTTTTATGCCCTCCACAATGGGAAAAGACTTTTTATTTGCAGGTCGACGCATCCAACAGAGGCCTCGGCGCCATCCTTTGTCAAAAAGATAATGACAGCGAAGAACATCCCGTTGCATTTGCTAGTAGAAAATTGATGCCAAGAGAGGAAAAGCTGAGCACTACCGAAAAGGAATGTCTTGGAATCGTATGGGGAGTAGAGGTGTTTCGTTATTACCTTTATGGAAGACCTTTTGTACTGCAAACCGACCACAACCCCCTCGTTTGGCTTAACAGAGTTAAAGACAAGAACACCAAACTTCTACGATGGAGCCTAACCTTACAAGAGTTCGAAATGACGATACAACACAAGAAAGGGTGCACTCATCGTAACGCTGATGCGCTGAGCCGAGCTTTCTAAAATACGATAAGTATAAATTATTTAAATTAGTTTGTTCTGATTTTCGTTATATACATTAGGTTTCATGGAATTAGTCCATTACTTTTTCTATTTTTGCCTTTCGTTAAAAATAGTTTTTTAGGGGGAGGTGTTACAAAATTCCGTTTAGATCAATTGTATTTTTTCATTGTTTCAGTCTCGCTCATTATATATATAGTTATTGTTCGTTAGGTTAAGTAATGTAAATTCACATGTGATTATGTAATGTAAGTAGAAGTATAAATACGCCCAAGTTTTGTATCAAGAGTCGGTCATACAGTCAGTCAAGTCGACAGTCAATTTTCAAGTGAATCAACTGAACTCATCAGTCAAAGAAAATTATCATCTACAAGAATCGTCTGGAATCCCCTCCAGAAGGAAACACTTCAAAGTATAAGTGAAATACCACAAGTGAACGTACAAGAAGGACAACAACTTTAACGTACAAGAAATACCACAACTTTAACGTACAAGAAGTACAACAACTTTAAAGTACAAGAGAAATACAACGTACCGAATACAAGTAAAGGACAAGTTATCTATAAGACAAGTATAGTATACGACAGTGGATATTCGACTACTAGTCTGCTGCACCACGTTACCAAATCTAGCTAGAGTATTTTTAAAAGCAGTCAAGCACAGCTACAAGAAGGACAAGAAACTACTTTGGACAGCGACCGCAGGACACGTCAACGTAAGACAAAATTGTAAAAAAACACTTAGTTAGTATCGTATCTTTACTCGTTTAATTTAACTTTAGTATATATATTTTTTCGTTAGTCAATACCTTCTTTCTGTAATTTCCGTTAACGTTATCAGCGTAATTAAGTCGCGTAATAAATTCCTTGAATGTATGCATGGTCCCGAATTGTTTTGTTTTGCTTTGTATTGTTTCGGACAACGTGGGCCCTGTAATGTGATTAATATTGTCACAAGGGGTATGAGGTTGAACATTGTCGTATGGCTTGTGCTTGATATTTCCCTTTGCGTACCGTGACGTAATGTCCAAGCATTCTAGTTGCATGGTTAATGTTGAGCAATGATTTCCCTTAGCGTTATTATTATATTATTATTATAGCGTTCTGCGCCCTATATATTGTCAAGACGGTGCAAATTCGACTGAGTTGTTCGGTTTTGGGTATATTTGTGTTTTCGACATTTGCAGATTTGCTGCTTCTCGCATTTGCATCCAATTTGGTGTTGTATTGTTTCTCTTTGTTGTTGTCCCTCCCTCCACACCTCCCTTTGTTTCCTTTCCTTTGTGATTGTCTCCCTTTGTTCTTCCCGTTTTCGCATATCATTGATTGTGCGTGCCTTACGGTATTTTCACTGTTGGCCCTTTGTGGGCGCTACAAGAATTATTAATTCGGTGATGGTGTTATGCCTCAGATACGTGATACTGTCCCTGTTCGTTTTATTTTCGGTTTATTTCCGTTGCTCTAACATTTTGTGAAGTTTTTGTTTTGTGTCCTCTCCCGCGCTATTTGGGTTTTCCCTATCTCCTATGGTAGCCTGAAAGGGTGTCTAATGCCCTAGTCGGATTACTGACGATCAGGCTGTCATCCCTTGGGTGGGTTACTCCCGCGCAGAAACGCTTTACCTTATATTTCCATCTCCTTTTACCACCCAAGGGCTGGCAGCCTGTAGATTATTGATTCACGCCCACCTTTCTGTGGCTGCAGCTGCCTCCATATATAGTGTCATACACTAGCTAAAACAGTCTCGCGCGTTTCACTATGCCTTCCACGTAAGCCACTCATCCTAAGTTTTGGGTGGCTGGAGGGTCCTGCCTAGTTAAGCTTTGGACTTGGCTTTTTGAGTATTGGCAAAGGTCTCGAGTGACTTGGTATTAGACCGCATCAAACGCTAAGCGTCTGGGCGCGGGCGCATTTCTCCATCTCTTATTAAGCGAGCGTGAAAGGGACTGCCGCGAATAGTATGCTATTTATTATATATCTGTGACGTAATTTTACCAAATTTGGTCATTTTTGAGGGCCGATATGAGACGTTAATGCCCTGTAGAAATCCGTAATGCCCTGTTCACAACTCAAAAAACTCAAAAAACTCAAAAAACAATATCCTGATAAAATTACGTCACATTTATATAATAAATCCCTCATTAGATGTTTTCTCGGGTATTACGGGCTGACATTTTACTCGTTGCTCGCATTTTTCCTCGCCCTGCGGGCTCGGAAAAATACATTCGCAACTCGTAAAATATCAGCCCGTAATACCCGAGAAAACATCTAATAAGCTGTATGTATCTCGGTCTGTCAGTGTAGAAGCTACATAGGCCGGCGAATTCGCAAATAAATTATGGCTCGGAAAGGACGTTTTTTGAAGGCAATTTCCAATATTTACACACACGAGATCCATGATAAGTTAGTTCGAATTTGTGATATATTTTCCCGTTGAGGAAACATATGCAGCATTTCCATCCTCTCTTATATTTTAGCTACCTGATTTACACATTGTCAAAGGAAAAATATGAGTTCAAAAATGATAAACCAGTCACGTACGAATCTGCTTTATTTAGCGGTCATAGTGAACAAATTGCTGCATGGATCAATCGGGCCTCACGTGCATTAGTAAACAAAGCATTAACAAAAAACGTTGTCCGCGTGATACTGGATCCCAACAGGAGTGAATGTTCAATGATGCAGGACATAAGTTTGATATGGTGTTAATCCAAAGTGAAAATTTGATTTGAAAACTGTCCACATGGGCTAGATCTGTATATTTTCTATTATCGCTGATGTTTTCCCCTGAATTACCTCAAATTTGAAACAAAAAGCAGGAAAATGGCTTTGTACAAGTACGCTAAAACAGTTTTAGGCAGACATTTTACTTTGTTTTTAATAGTTTGTGCTTGGTTAAAATAAAATTAGAGTGTTCATCCAAAGCGAAAATCGAAAGTCAAACTGTTCAAAAGGGCTGGTTTTTGGCGCTTTTGGCGGATATTACGCGATGTTGAAACGAGACGCTCAATGAGCGTATACTCGGGCATTATGACAAGTAGATCTCTATCTTTGCTCACCAAGACACACCATTGGTAGAACAAGCCACAGCTTTCTCAAAATTGACAGACGAAGAGACTATAGAGTCATTCATTTTTATTTTTATAATCCACTAGTTCCATTTTCTTATTGTAAAGCGCACTCGAGGTTCCAGGATGCGCTATGTAGATACTCTATTATTATTATTATTATTATTATTATTATTATTATTATTATTATTATTATTATTATTATTATTATTATTATTATTATTATTATTATTATTATTATTATTATTATTATTATTCCGTGACAATCTCCGATACTTGAGACTTGACCCTGTTTTTTGATCATGCGTCCAATGCACGTTATGACAAGACAACGACAGTTGCGTAACGAGGGAGACTATTTGTCGGTGAGCATAGATAAAGAACGTACTTGGTACGTCTTGAGGTTGCATAGGTCAGATGGTTCCTATAGCGCTCTTCGTTTCTTCGTAATTCGAGGCGCGTTTGTTTTTGTTAAATATATTGACAAAGCTTACAAAGTGCTAACTCATCGTTCCAAGACTACCGACTAGAAGTGCTGTGTAGAAGCTCGTGCTGTATCGTTCGGAACACTTAACAACGACATCTCTTAGTGTGGACCTAACGGATCTACTACGATCAGCGTGTCAGTGTAGATGAGGGTATTTCTTTCATTCGACTGAGCAATCTTGAAACTCGATACGAACAAATAGTTCGGATTTTGGCCTGAAACTCGATACGAACAAATACTTCGCATTCTGTGTTCAACCCAAAAAAATAAAAAGAATAAAAAGAAAGCGTATTTTATAACTCGGGCTTCCTCCGGAAGTGCCCGAGTAATAAAATATACACTTGTGCGGGCGCTTCTTGCGGGACGCGCACAGGGAGCCCAACATCATACATTTCTATGCACAGGAAACCCAGCGTATTGCGCGCGCGCTCTACCACAGGAAGCCCATCAAAAAAGACGCGCGAATATAGTAATTTTTCTTATTTTGAAATAGCCTCAAAAGCATTGGTTGGGCTAAATGTGTTCGCACCGGAAATATCACGACGTATCAAACCACAGGCAGCCCAACAATTGTTTCTGAGGCTACCACAGGTAGCCCAAGCTCACCATTTGAAGCTTTATATAGGGACTATATACTATAACTCGGAACAAAGGATATAACTTAAATACAACAACATGATATGGCAAATAATTTATTAGCCTTTACAAGATTGTACTTTTATCTGCACATTTACTGAGAAGGGAAGAAAATACACCCCACCAATCTTGTTCTGTACTCTTTTAACATTCACAAAAACACGACATTTTATATGGATTCTTATTTTTTTGCAAAGGAACCCGAAACGAAGCCAACTGATTTTGTTCTGTCTCAACGGCATCTTAGTCCGTTGTTGAATGAGGTAATTTATAGCGTAAATTAATCGCTTGCCTCGACAGAAGAGAAGCGAAAACAAGTACATAACCAAACTTGCGTGTTTTTCTTTGTGACCAGTAAAATCATTGCAGTTTCTTAGCAGAAATTAGTAGCAATGACCACCATTCAGACCGTCCGCCATTTTGAAAATCCATCTGAGCCCGTTAGAAAAAGAGTCAGCTTTGTGTGTTATACCTTATGCGCAGAGGATTCTCTTCTAAAAAGCTCCGAGCATCGTTTTAGATTGACAAATCACGATTGAGCATTTTGAAATGAATGTCGCGCATGCGCGGACATTTGGACCAATCAGCATCGGCCTAGAAATGGCTGTTACCAGAGCCTCCGATGGGAGAAGGAACGACCGACCGAGGAGCTCTGGGTACGAGAATGGTTTGAAGCCAAAGACGAAGAATTTAGAGTCGAGTTTTCCACAGGAAGCCCGACTAATTAGTAGCCTCAAAAGCAATGGTTGGGTTGCCTATGATCAAACTGGTAGTTCTGATTTACCGTTGGCTGATTGGCTGACCGGGTGAAATGAAGCGGTGGATGAGGGAACTGGGGATGAGTTCTTCGGTCCTCGTCCCAGTTGTGCTCGGCTAATGACCAGTTGGAACGTGTTTCTCTTCAAGAGAAGAAAAGGAAATTCCAGCACGAAAATCGATCGACGACACAGAACAGAAGATCGCGATGGTCTAGTGATGTCTTGGTGTTTTTGCTGTCTCTTTTTACTGGGACACTTCCGGAGGAAGCCCGAGTTATAAAATGTGCATTCTTTTTATTTTTTTCATTTTTTTCGTTGGTCACAAAATGCGAAGTATTTAATTGTATCGAATTTCAAGATTGCTCAGTCGAAGGAAAGAAATACACTCATCTCACAATTAAACACACTGATCGTAGTAGGCCCGATAGGCCCACACTAAAGTATGTCGTTGTTAAAGTGCATATCAGGGTAATTTTTTTATTTTGAAAATCGATTATATATGAACTGAATAGTGGGATGGTTCAGTATTTTGTGATTTGAGCTTCGCATTTGCAAGTATGGTGATATGGTAATTCAGTGACGTCAACGCAGGCATCATTTATTATACAAAACCGCCCCTTTGAGAATTACTGACATTTTTAAACTGGCAAAAAGTTATTCTACAACTTATATAAATTATGTTAAACTTTTTTTTCTATTTTAGAAAAGAGTGCTACTTGAAAAAATATAAATAAGTTACGGCAAATGCCTGCGTTGACGTCACCTAATTAGCATATCACATTTTCAAACTCTTCATAACTCGCAAATGCGAAGCTCAAATCACAAAATACTGCACCATCCCACTCAGTTCATATATAATCGATTTTCAAAAGAGAAACAAATAACCCTGACATGCGCGCACTTTAAGTGTTCCGAATGATAAACTCGGACACATCGTAGGCATGAATTCCGAAATTAGGCAAAGAGACAGCAGCGCTTCGTCAGATCATAGTCTGCATCGTCTGGATGTTAAAATCCCGGGCTAATATACGAAGTTCGGGGACGGATTTTGGAGTACTTTTTCTTGACTGAGCAGACGCCAGTGGCCAGCGATCGAAGTAAAACGGAAGCCTGGACACGCGTCGTCTGCTTTAGGAGGCTAGATATTGTCGAAAACAGCCGCTTTGTAGAACAATGCGTTGACTTGTCTGCTTATAACATTACTGCCCACCCCATCCCTCCCCCACTCGGCAAATGAATTACCGTGCTGAAATTTTTTTTTTTTTTTAATGAAAAAAGGTCAACACAATTTTCTGATTTTTATGTTTTTCCGTTTTTTCGATTTCTGTAAAAAAATGAAAAAAAAGAAAAATAGAAAAAGATAATTGCATTTTTTGAATTTTCCAATTTTTGGTAAAAAGGAAAAATTGTTTGGCCGAACCGGTGCACTGATCAGAATGCCGTCACGTTCTAATTGCTCAAAAACCCGTTTAAAAGGTATCAAAATGACTACTATATTTCTCAGAAATGTGTTTCATTTCATTTTTATTCCACGCTTGAAACATTCAGAAGGAAAAGGAATCGTAAAAATCGTACTTCAAAACTTCATTAAAGCCGGCCGGATAGGCCGTCGACATCAACGCCACGGACTGCTTGAGCAAGGTCAATGCTAATACGCAATTCGGGGATAATTTGACCGATTTTCCTCAACGTAACGTCGGCCTGGACATTCTTGAATAATCATTGTTTTACGTGTCAAAATCCGTATATTGTGATGTATACGTTAGTTTTCACTTGTATGCATAAGACTGAATATAATTTCAGTGAATCTCAATGTCAAATATAGTCTCCCTCGGTCGTGTTTATTGTCGTCACGCAAGGAGACCACAGGAAGCCCAAGCTCTGTAACGTCCGAGTATACGCCCCAGGGGGGGTACTCAGGGGTATCAGTGACGGGGAGGTGCGAAGGCTTTTTTGGGGTTTGAAATTCGCGGCTTGGGACTTTTTTTGGGTTTCATTTTTCTGGTGGCCTTTTTTTGATATAAAGATTTTGTCAAGGACTTTTTTTGGGGTTGATAAAAATGATATCCTACCGTTCTCGATTTTATGCGGAGAAAAATTGGACTTTTTTTGGGTTACGATTTTGGGCCGTTGGACTTTTTTTGGGTCTTGTTTTCGCGTAATGGACTTTTTTTGGGTTAAAATGTTTGGCCTCATTCGCACCTCCCCGTCACTGATACCCCTGAGTACCCCCCCTGGGGTATACGCTCATTGAGAATGAATGAATCGACTGTCGTTAGGTGACAATGTTATAGTAATTACTATAACATTGTCACCTACACCACCCATCGAAGTTTCTAAAATAAAATACAATAAAATTCCTTCATTTTGTTTACATTTTTCGCATGCCATGCAGGATTTCTACTGACCCTCCCCTCCCACGTCAGTTCAATACCAGCGTGAGACAATTTGACAGGTCACTGAAGAACCAGGACTAAAGTCCATGTTTATAGAGAGTCGTATTTCAATGCCAGTTTCCCGTTTACATAACAATATGATTCAGTGTATCTCAGATGAAGTTTTACTCGTTATACTCCGCCATGCACCAGACTGTGTTGAATATGAGCAAGAGGTGTGGACGAGTGAAGGACATTGCGTTGGGCTTGATATGGCCAAGACCTTGCATCGTAAGAAAATCCTAGCTTTAATGTTTAGATCGCATGTTTATGTTTATTTGTTGATACTAATTTTATAATGTGGATAATGATGTTAGACGTACTTTTGAATGTGTATTTGGTGAACTCTAGCTACTAGTTCGTTAATATATTTTGTTGTTTGTATAGTCATATTACCATTCCTTTCATTTAAAAAAAATCCTTCGCTTTTATTTTCCGATAATATTTTGTTGGTGTTTTAAGATCCTCCTGTTAATAATTAGTGCAAAACTATCAGACCTGGATATTATAACCACTTTTGAAATTTTGAAATAGGATATCAAAAAGTCGCGATCTCAGTTGGCAGTGGTGTGATCCAAAGGTGGTTCCATATATGCCCCCTTTAATAGTGAAGCCGACCATGTTCCTTACGCTAAGTAGAATTTATGAAGATGACATTATGGTAGAAGAAGTATGCAAGAAGTAGCGTTTCTAGAACCCCCCACCCCCCTTTTTAAAAATTCTGGATCCGTCACTGCCGTTCGAATTCGTGCGTATACCGGTAATCCCGCTCAGTAGGCCTACGTCAAAGAGTGTGTAGTTGGCATGACAACAACGAACAAGGTCAAGAGGGGAAGACGTCGTTCTCCACGTGACATATCCATCTTCCATCTATTTACTCTCCAAACAGTGAATTGTGCTGAGACTTATGTTTTTTTCGGCGTCCTTTGTGATTTAAAATCGCGGTAAAAAGTAGTCACTCTTTGCACGTGTTCTACATGATGGCGACTTCAGTCTGTGAGCTGTAAGTACTCGTATTCAATTGCCATTATTATTTCGATTAAACACAAAAACTCGAAAACGGCATTAATTTGGCGGGAAGAACATTTCCATCAAGCAGAAAGAAGGTGACGTTCAACTTAACTTCGGCCCGCAGGCCGGAAGTGTATCTCTGCGGGCCGGGATAGTTGCAGTTTATACAGCTAATTCAGAAAACGTTGTCGGCGATCGACTTCAAGCCTACGCGACTAGACCGAAAAGGAGTATGGGTAAAAATCAATGACTCTATAAATACACTATCAAAAAGGAACGTCTCTCACGGAATATGAATCATATCTGCTTCTGTTTCCTAATTGTTTTAAAACACATACTCCCTTTCGGTCTAGTCGCGTAGGCTTGAAGTCGATCGCCGACAACGTTTTCTGAATTAGCTGTATACTGTACTTGGTCTCCGGGCGACCTAAATTCAGCTATTATTTTAGTCGGCGTCCGAACTTGGCTTAAATTTGATCAAATTGCGACTACCCCCGAGTCCCTTGATTCCCAACTGAGTAAATGAAGTCCGAGTGAAAAGGTTGAACTTATCATGATTAGTGGTGTTTGGCAAGCAAAATTCATTCATTCCGTCATGTTACTATATTGTCCATCCATTCATTCTTCCCCTCAAGAAAGAGCATTTCAAATTATGCATGTTTACTCCATGATTTCCTTATCTATTTATCCGTGAATTGATACGATATCATTTCATGGGTCATATTGTCCAATCAAATTCCTCGTTAGATATTGCCGGCTCTGGCCAATCAGAATCATTGTTATATTTCGATCATGACGCGCGTGCGTTTGGATTCCCGCCTTTTTCCATCGAGCTGAGGACGAAGTGAATCGACTTCATGTTCGATATTTGTACCTATTTCAAAAGATATTTATGGTTTTCTTGAAGAAAATGAGAGCACAAAACACTGCTCGGAAGACGAACCGAAACGTAAAATTGTTTGGATCATTTTTAAGCGATAAAAAAGCAGAACTTTGAAGTAGTGGATGGATATATCAAGGACATTTTGCCTTTGGCGGTGAGCAAACAATGACCTTTTATAGTGATTTTAATATAGTTGCTTTAAACCTTAAGCACTGTATATCAATGCTTAATGTGTGATAAACAAATTATGGCATATTAAGATCAGGATATGTCAGTTTTGATTCAGTCACTCGCGGACTCGCTCGTTCGTGATATGGCCGATTAAAAACTCGTGAATATAAAAAAACATATCATAATAATCTCTATACATGTACACTTGTTGATAACACGTCTAGCTATATACAGTCATTCTCAAAAAGGTTTTCCAGATGAAAAGACTACAATAAAGTCACGTGATTAATTGTGTATTCAATTTCTGTATGCGGAACTCAGCGAGTTGATACCAGCGCCATTACACTTAGTTCTCACAATGCCGTGTACTTTTGCATCTCAAATTGAAATTCCACGCGAGGAAATTGAATACATAATGAATCACGTGACATTATTGCAGTATTGTATAAATCTTTTCACTTTGGACAACCTTTCTGAGAATGACTGTATACACCCATTTCAATAAACGTTCATCATGGACGATCTGAAATGGATGATCTGAGACCAAAAGGAATTGTGGGTACGAGCTGCAGTTTTTAAATTTACACTCATAGATCTCTATATTATAAGAAATTTTGATACTGGCAATTTCATACGAATTACAATAAACCACCCACAATTCCTCTCGGTCTCAGATCATCCATGTCATGATCAACGTTTATTGAAATAGGCGTATAGTAACAGCACGTTTATATGTATATTTACAGGAAGACTGTGATGTGGAACTGGTTGACGTGAAAGGGCTATGTTTGTATTGTTTGGACATCTATAAAGCTGTCTACAAGTATCAAGTAGTCATAATCATTATCATTCAGAAGAAATACTCCTTGACATTTCGTGATTACCGAAAAATACCTTGGTGTAATTTGCTAGCTCCCATTCTACAACAACTACCAGGCTATCTGTATCATTGGTGTAATTTGCTAGCTCCCATCCTACAGCAACTACCTGCAGGCTATCTGTATCATTGGTGTAATTTGCTAGCTCCCATCCTACAGCAACTACCAGGCTATCTGTATCATTGGTGTCATTTGCTAGCTCCCATCCTACAGCAACTACCAAGCTATCTGTATCATTGGTGTCATTTGCTAGCTCCCATCCTACAGCAACTACCAGGCTATCTGTATCATTGGTGTAATTTGCTAGCTCCCATCCTACAGCAACTACCAAGCTATCTGTATCATTGGTGTCATTGGCTAGCTCCCATCCTACAGCAACTACCAAGCTATCTGTATCATTGGTGTAATTTGCTAGCTCCCATCCTACAGCAACTACCAAGCTATCTGTATCATTGGTGTCATTTGCTAGCTCCCATCCTACAACAACTAGAAGGCTATCTGCATCATTGGTGTACGTTACTAGCTCCCATCCTACAGCAACTACCAGGCTATCTGTATCATTGGTGTAAGTTGCTAGCTCCCATCCTACAGCAACTACCAAGCTATCTGTATCATTGGTGTCATTTGCTAGCTCCCATCCTACAACAACTAGAAGGCTATTTGTATCACTCGTTTAATTTGCTAGCTCCCATCCTGCAACAACTACCAGGCTATCTGTATCATTGGTGTAATTTGCTAGCTCCAATCCTACAACAATTACCAGGCTATCTGTATCACTGCTGTACCTTGCTAGCTCCCATCCTACAACAATTACCAGGCTATCTGTATCACTGGTGTTCCTTGCTAGCTCCCATTCTACAGCAACTACCAGTGTATCTGTATCATTGGTGTAAGTTGCTAGCTCCCATCCTACAGCAACTACCAGGCTATCTGTATCATTGGTGTAATTTGCTAGCTCCCATCCTGCAACAACTAGCAGGCTATCTGTATCACTGGTGTAATTTTTGCTAGCACCCATCCTACAGCAACTACCAGTGTATCTGTATCATTGGTGTGAGTTGCTAGCTCCCATCCTACAGCAACTACCAGGCTATCTGTATCACTGGTGTAAGTTGCTAGCTCCCATCCTACAGCAACTACCAGGCTATCTGTATCATTGGTGTAATTTGCTAGCTCCCATCCTACAGCAACTACCAGGCTATCTGTATCATTGGTGTAAGTTGCTAGCTCCCATCCTACAGCAACTACCAAGCTATCTGTATCATTGGTGTAATTTGCTAGCTCCCATCCTACACCAACTAGCAGGCTATCTGTATCACTGGTGTACCTTGCTAGCTCCCATCCTACAGCAAGTACCAGGCTATCTGTATCATTGGTGTACATTGCTAGCTCCCATCCTGCAGCAACTACCAGGCTATCTGTATCATTGGTGTAAGTTGCTCGTTCCAATCCTACAGCAACTACCAGGCTATCTGTATCATTGGTGTAATTTGCTAGCTCCCATCCTACAGCAACTACCAGGCTATCTGTATCACTGGTGTAAGTTCCTAGCTCTCTTCCTACAGCAACTACCAGTGTATCTGTATCATTGGTGTAAAGTGCTAGCTCCCATCCTACAACAACTAGCAGGCTATCTGTATCACTGGTGTAAGTTGCTAGCCCCCATCCTTCAGCAACTACCAGGCTATCTGTATCACTGGTGTAAGTTCCTAGCTCTCTTCCTACAGCAACTACCAGTGTATCTGTATCATTGGTGTAAAGTGCTAGCTCCCATCCTACAACAACTAGCAGGCTATCTGTATCACTGGTGTAAGTTGCTAGCCCCCATCCTTCAGCAACTACCAGGCTATCTGTATCATTGGTGTAATTTGCTAGCTCCCATCCTACAGCAACTACCAGGCTATCTGTATCATTGGTGTAATTTGCTAGCTCTCATCCTACAGCAACTACCAGGCTATCTGTATCATTGGTGTAAGTGCTAGCTCCCATCCTACAGCAACTAGCAGGCTATCTGTATCATTGGTGTAAGTTGCTAGCTCCCATCCTACAGCAACTACCAGTGTATCTGTATCATTGGTGTAAAGTGCTAGCTCCCATCCTACAGCAACTAGCAGGCTATCTGTATCATTGGTGTAAGTTGCTAGCTCCCATCCTACAGCAACTACCAGTGTATCTGTATCATTGGTGTAAAGTGCTAGCTCCCATCCTACAGCAACTACCAGGCTATCTGTATCATTGGTGTAAGTTGCTAGCTCCCATCCTACAGCAACTACCAGTGTATCTGTATCATTGGTGTAAAATGCTAGCTCCCATCCTACAACAACTACCAGGCTATCTGTATCATTGGTGTAAAGTGCTAGCTCCCATCCTACAACAACTACCAGGCTATCTGTATCATTGGTGTAAAATGCTAGCTCCCATCCTACAGCAATTACCAGTGTATCTGTATCATTGGTGTAAAGAGCTAGCTCCCATCCTACAGCAACTACTAGGCTATCTGTATCACCGGTGTAATTTGCTAGCATCCTTCCATTCTACCAGATGCAATAGACGTGACTTAATTCGCACACGATGTTCTTTTAATGAGACAAATTTAAGATCAGTTGTATGTTATTGTCTAGTTGTCAATATTGTATGATAGTTCATCCTCTCCGCTGTCCCTGTGATGACAGCTTCCCATTCAATTGTGATGTTATGGAATAATGCATGTGACTATATCTCTCCCTAGTAGTTTTCAAGAGTATACAGTACTAGATGGTGTACAAATCCCTTAATTTGCTATAGTTGGATGGATGGTTGAGTGGATGAATGAATAAATAGCTGAGTTGGTGAATGGTTGAGTGGTTGAGTGGATGAATGAATGTGTGAATGTGTGAATGAATGAATAGTTGAGGCGGTGGGTCAATAGTTGAGTGAATAAATGATTGGATGAAGTGAGTGGGTGAATAGTTGAGTGGGTGAATGAATAAATAGTTGAGTGGGTGAATAGTTGAGTGGGTGAATGAATAAATAGTTGAGTGGGTGAATAGTTGAGTGGGTGAATAGTTGAGTGGGTGAATGAATGTGTGGATAGATGAATATAGCTGAGTGGATAAATTAATCCGTATTTATGGAGTGGTGGATTACAGTAATTGTTGAGTAGGTTATGGATGTATGGTTGAACAGGTGGATGAATGGTTGAGTGAGTAAATGAATGAGATATGAATTAAATAGTTGATAAATTAAAATATATAACTTAGGTTCTCCTAATAATTCATATTTATTATTATTATCATTAAATGATGAAATGGATGGATATCGATTGTTGTTGTTACTGATCAATCTTTACCTCCGTTACATACGTTTTAGGTCATAAAACGTCTACATCGTAGGCTAACGATCCGGGGGGTGACTCCCGTATAAAAGTATCAGTGATGCTCGTCGTAGCTTTTTTTAAAGGGTTAAAATAAGCGAGTAGGAATATTTTAGGGTATGAAATGAAAATCTTGAACCTCCCTCTTACTTTGGTATCTTTTAGGTACGTGTTGAAAAAGAAAAGCCATGCATTTTATATATATATATATATGAGATCTGATCACACAAAAAGGAGCTTCGTTGTTAGACTCCTTTGATAAATTCGTTTCATGAAATATTTTATAAATTGGAAGCCACACCCTAAATGAATTAAGCCCCCTTTTGTGCGAACATGGGCTCTCAATTGATGACAAGTTAAATTAAGCGACATTCAATATGAACTTGTAGACTTCAAATGCGCGATATAGCCAGTTTGCAGTACCAGTCAGTCCATGCATCGATATGATCAAATAAAATTCTGAAAACTGTGAGAGGATTGCTTGCTGATATAGCCTTCAAGTTCATTACGCCGTAGTACAAAATTTTGCGCTGTTCACAGTACATCGCGCATTGCGCCCTATCAGCACTGGCTTTTTACCTTAAAATTGATGCAGAAAATACCCCGAACAAACACGTGAAATTGACATAAGGCGAAAACGTTGCAACGTCATGACACAATATGAGATCTGATCACACAAAAAGGAGCTTCGTTGTTAGACCACTTTCATCAATTCGTTTCATGAAATATTTTATAAATTGGAAGCCACGCCCTAAATGAATTAAGCCCCCTTTTGTGCGAACATCTCTCATATATATATCATTTTACTCAAATACTACCAATTAAGCCCCCTTTTGTGCGAACATCTCTCATATATATATCGTTACTCAAATACTACCATTTATACCGTCTATATATATATCTAAACTACGTGCCATGCCCATTAAAAGAAAACACTTCCGGTTTCTTTTAGGGGTATTTTTGCTGACGGAAAATTTCCGACGAGCAGATCTCCGATACTTTATTACTCCGGCTACCTGTGGTAGCACAAGTGTTATTTGAAATATTTCACTCTGCGATAAAGTTCCAAGTAACCGTACCACAGATACCGTGTTTACCTCTGAAAGCTTATATTTGCCCAACGTGCCTGATTGGTCTTAGAACAATAGGGGAACAATAGAATCACGTGATAAGATGCTTATTTTCGGAGGTTTATATATATGGTAGCCTGACTTTCTTTGGTAAAATTATGTCTTCCTATAGTAAGCCAAAAGCAATAACAAACCCAAGAAATCATTTTCACTCTTGCTAGGTTATTGGGCTCCCTGTGCTTATCGCGGCAAATCCTCAGAATCAGCATTTGGGTTCCCTGTGCTTATAGCGGCAAATCCTCAGCATCAGCAGTTGGGCTCCCTGTGCTTATTGCGGCAAATCCTCAGAATCCTGCCTCGAGCTCAGAATCAACAGTTAGACTCACTGTGCTTATCGCGGCAAATCCTCAGAATCAGCAGTTGGGCTCCCTGTGCTTATCGCGGCAAATCCTCAGAATCAACAGTTGGGCTCCCTGTGCTTATCGCGGCAAATCCTCAGAATCAGCAGTTGAGCTCCCTGTGCTTATAGCGGCAAATCCTTAGAATCAACAGTTGGGCTCCCTGTGCTTATCGCGGCAAATCCTCAGAATCAGCAGTTGGGCTCCCTGTGCTTATCGCGGCAAATCCTCAGAATCAGCAGTTGGGCTCCCTGTGCTTATCGCGGCAAATCCTCAGAATCAGCAGTTGGGCTCCCTGTGCTTATCGCGGCAAATCCTCAGAATCAGCAGTTGGGCTCCATGTGCTTATAGCGGCAAATCCTCAGAATCAACAGTTAGGCTCACTGTGCTTATCGCGGCAAATCCTCAGAATCAACAGTTGGGCTCCCTGTGCTTATAGCGGCAAATCCTCAGAATCAGCAGTTGGGCTCCCTGTGCTTATAGCGGCAAAACCTCAGAATCATCAGTTGGGCTCCCTGTGCTTATAGCGGCAAATCCTCAGAATCAGCTTTTGGGCTCCCTGTGGTATCGAGCATGCAATGGCGAGCATGACATTCATTTTGTAAATGTTTTACTGCCCTTTCTTTATAACAACACGATGACGAGCATCTCCAACCTAAGTACAGAAATACTGCACCTTATTTTAAGTCATCTGCCAGCGAAGACGATTCTCAATGTCAGTGAAACATGTAGGTTTTTGAAGGACGTTGCTTGGGGTTGTGATTTGGGATGGCGAAGCCTTTGCGAGGTACAGTGTTCATGTCTAGATAGTCAGTCTAGTATAGCTTCGTTATTACAATTTATTTTATCAGATCGATGAAAGGTGGGTTAATTTCTGATACTCATCAGTGATGGAATAATATTAGCACAAAGGATAATATTTATACAAAAGTACAATCACAGAAAATTCGCGCCAATTTTACCACGAGGCGTCATTATAACTTTAAAGTGCTACTTAGACGAACATCGATCGAAGTTTAATTTAGCTGAAACTTCATTGAATAATTCTTCAAGGGTCTAATAATAGCTAGTCAAAATCTTTTTTCGATATTCCAGAGGGAAGTACTATATTTTCATGAATCTTTAGAGGTGTCAGTGATGTCATCTACTCAACCCAACAATCAGCTCCATACATTTCTTTGTATTTTGTGAGTCAAAATATCTCAATGTTTTGTTCAGATAACAGCTCTGCATTGAAGACAACTGGTCAGACAATCAATCCTAAGCCCAAATGATGTAAGAAAACTCCTTCACCCAAACTTTCAGGAGGGGTTAATGGTGTCTGTTCTATGAAATAACTGTTCTACCAGTACTTTCCTGGGAAACCTAAGATGAGTTTCGCATTTGACTATTTGACTATTTTTATATGGAACAATTATAGGTTCCTGTGAAAAATATATTCTATTAAAGTTAATAATTAGAACTATTATCCACTGATAAAAAATATGAAATATACAGAATATATATTAGGTTATGGGGATAGGAAATGTCTTTGTTCCTGTTTTTTTTGGTTAGGAAATATTCTCTCTCCTGGGAAAAAAAAATCTGATATTTTCTCTCCTGGGAATCTTTTTTCTGGGAAGACTTCTGGCTGGGTGAATAGAACAGATGTTATTGTTCCAGGGGACCACTAACCCCTCCTGAACTTTTAGCTTGAGTTCATAGAAATAAAATAAATCAAAAAACTAAACACAAAGAAATGTATGGAGCGAAGCTGTGTTGATTGTTAGGGTTGAGTAGATGACCTCACTGACACTTCTAAAGATTCATAAAAATGTATTACTTCCCATAGGAATTTTGAGAAAACACATTAACCAGTAATTGTATGGCTCTTTGAGAATATTTCACTGAAGTTTCAGCTAAATTAAACTTCGATCGAATTTCGTCTAAGTTGCTAATTTCATTTCGCACTTTTCCACTATGATTTATAAAGTAAGGTTATACCAGGTATACACCTATTTCAAAAAAGGTTGTCGAGGACATCAGTCCATAGGCAATAGCCAATTCTTATTTAATTTAATAATTTTTATACATATTTTTGTACATTTAATTTTATATTTTATAGATATTAGTTTCATATATTTTATTATTAGTAATATTGTTAAGCACTATTGTTTTTTTAGAAGAAATAACGCAATAAAAATAAAGATTATTATTATTATTACGTCGTTCCAAGACCAAACTGCATTTTTAATATGGTATTAAACAGCTTGAATGGCCCAAAATGGCACTTCCTGTATGAAAAGCTGTATGATATTGTAACTATTTGATTTCAAACAGGACAAGAACAATTTTGAATCGGATTTTCTCTGGCATCCACGACATTCAAGCTGTTACCATAATGCAATTTGGTCTTGGAACAACGTATAACCTATCGCCTATGGACTGATGTTTTCGACAACCTTTTTTGAAATAGGTGTATATATCAAGTCGGCACCATCAAGTCTGTAGTCTCCCTCGCATCCGTCTTTAGTTCCGTCACGCAACGTTCTCGGCCCACTGACGGCTGCTTAAACCCGAACAACATTCCTTTCACTTTGTTATCACCCAAGCAATCAGGCGGTTGACATATATTGAAATAGGCCAATCACAGGTCAGAAATATACGTCGCTACTCAACACAGCACGCCAACGTTCGTACGTGAGCCACGCTTCCGGCGAGCCGTACACAATTTCAGTTGAATAATAAGAATTTCTCGATCTTTAAACGTTTCTCCTCTGTCTGTACATTGCTCGTGCAGACTGCAATCCTAGGCCTGTCAGGTACTTTACTTGGTCTTTCATGAAGCTATAAATCAGCGGGGAAACAACAACAATATGACCAGAATTGTTTAAACACTTTGTGTATATCGATCAAACATGAACAGAATAACTTGATAGATCAGGGATTTCCCAAAGCCTGTCGATAGATTTATGAACAGATCTTTCTCTATTAATAAGATTGTCTGAATTGCCTACTTCTATAGTGATGATTTAGACCAGAAATTCTAAAAACTTTGAGGGGTTCTTTGATCACTGTTGATCGCTCCAAAGAATCAATAAAAGACAAGCTAATGATTGGTCAAAAGATTTTGGCGCGACTGACTTCTGATTATGAAAGCCACACTGTGATTCATGGTTAAATGTGGGAAAGGAATGTTGTTCGGGTTTAAGCAGCCGTCAGTGGGCCGAGAGCATTGCATGACGGAACTAAAGAAGGATGCGAGGGAGACTATCAAGTCTGTTGATCGATCAAGACATTGATCATTTGTGGAGGATTTCAATTCTCTAGATAGAGGGTCTGTACAATGTAGGTCTCAACATCGTGCTTCATTAGCATAAATTATAGCATTAGTATAAATTATAGCATTAGCATAAAGTATAGCATTAGCATAAATTATTTATTAATTATTTTTCAGTATATTCTGTAATTATTTTGACCACTACTTTCCCTGCCTGAATTAACCCCCACTAGTTGGTAGTATTGAAATGAATCGCCAATATTGAAAAGTCTTGGGTAAGAAAAAAAAAGGTTAATAGAAGACTGCTATATACATGTAGCAGGGGCGGATCTAGACATTTTGAAAAGGGGGTGCACCACTAAGGGGCCGGAAGGCCCCTTCTTCTAGGGGGGTGTGGGGGCATGACCCCCCAAAACATTTTGAAATCTAGAAGCTCGAAAATGCAATTTCCATCCATTCTGGGCATCAAATGATGGGGAGACGTGGGCGAATATGTATTGGGCCCAACTCAAAGGGGAAGAAGGGGGGGGGGGGGGGGGGGGGGGCACCGGCACCCATGTCCCCCCTTGGATCCACCCCTGTATAGCAGCTACATGTAGGGTACATGTGATGTAGTTGTAATACAGGTCCCGGTTGCACGAAAAGTGAATATATACTTAATAGTGCTATCCATCAGATAAAATTTACCAGATAACTGCATTGATAATAATAATAATAATAATGGTTGTTCTTATATTAAGCGCATTTCACATTGTCTCAATGCGCTTTACAACCGATGGAGGACTTTTTCGGGCTGCATATGAAGGTGCCTACGGCAGCCGAGCAGCTTACAATCATGAGGAGTTAGTATGTTATGCCTCCAATTTGAAGTAGGCTGTTGAACCGGGTAACAAATCCCCTACTCTTACGAAGAGTTCAACAGGTTCTTTTAATGTCCCCCGTGAACAGGTTAGATTAGGGTCGGGAGACAGGACCTACGGTTTAACGTCCTTATCCGAGAAGACGTGAAGGTCTAACCATTTGCAGATGTAATTACAAAGGCAGCACCTTCTCCTCAATTATTTTAAGACCCTGAGTAATGGTCCGGCCGTGACTTGAACCACGAACCTCCCGCACAATAGACCGGCACTCAACCAACTGAGCCAACCGGGCGGCGGTTTTTGATCAGTTTTATCTGTTGGATAGGACTTATCCGGTGGATTAAGTGCCATTCATCTTTCATGCAACCGGGGCCAGGTATAAATATTTTCATTTTGTACAAGATTTGTCTTTTCTGTCAAAACAGTAAACATTAGAAGAGAACAGAGTTTGCATGTCTTTATTCTGAAATAAAACGTTTTACACAGCTTTTTTTTCCTTCTAAATATTAATTAGCTATAGCTAAGGCTTTTCTTATATAATTGAATATATGACAGAGTGACAGTTATTACTAATAGAAGATGGCTCCCTGTGCTTCTAACAATGCACACTGAGCAGCCAATCAAATCACACGTTCTTAGGATGTCCCCATAATTTGTCCCACTCCCCTTCCCTCTCCAATCCCTTCCAATCCAGTGGTCCCTCCGATCCATACCCTTTGGGCCGCCACACAGGCTAGATAGCAATTGAAGGGGTCCATGCAATAACAGCGTAAGTGACCTGATCAAACTCTAAATTATCCTTGAGATTCTTTGAATTTCAAAGGAGAATTTGGATTTGGATCACAAGTCACATACTCTGACAGACTGCTTCAAATGTTTATGTTACGTAACAGCTATTAATCATATGACCCGTTTTTCCCCATGTGCGCACTCTTAATAAAACATTCGGAGAAAGTCACGTGATTGGGCAGATACAGATTTTTGCAGCTGGTCCGTACAAAGCCGTATCCGGGCCGGCCCCGATTGTTGTTAGGAATTTTGTAATACTTTTTTTGCAGTTAAATTATTATTTTTAATTTGGACGACAAAAGTGAAATTTATTTATTTATTTTTTAATTGGTTCTTATAGAGTAATCGCGCATTTGTGTTCACTTTTCCTTGGCTGTGAATGATTTTAGTACCAAATGGTCCATACGAAAGGGTCATATATGATAAAATGCTTATTGACTGAGTTAGGTCGGACCGGACGGGAAAATATTTATTTACTGCGCTCGGTCCGTACTGCCATGACGTCAAGCCAAATATTTTCCCGTCCGGCCCTCCCACTCAGTCAATAAGTACATAGTATTTTATTCTTTCAGGAAGATTTGGTTGTTGACGTGAGAGTTAAAGGACCATTTTCAACCTACATGGACATCTATAAAGGCATGTACATGTGTTCAGTGATTGTACAAGATGCCAAAATAAGAGAAAATATGGATTTCAGCTGTTTTTCAGACCATCTTCATTTATATCAATGGAACGTCATCATTTCTCCATCTCACTCTGAAAGACAACACCCATTGACACAGACTATTGTTCCTAAAGACATATTTAAGAAGATATGGGGTATGAGTTAATGACAATGAAAATGACTGATGCCCAGGGGGGGGGGGGGGGGGGGGGGGGGGGGTACTCAGGGGTATCAGTGACAGGGAGGTGGGAATACCTTTTTGGGGTTTGAAATTCGCAGCTTGGGACTATTTTTGGGTTAGCAATTATCTGTTGGTTTTTTTTATTTTTATATAAACATTTTGGCAAGGACTTTTTGGGGGGTTTACACTACGTACATAAATCATGGCATGACATATGACACAGAATTATACAATAGTTATTTCGTTTTTGTAGACTTTAAAGACTGACTGCAGTCTGCCTAAAGTTTTGTGACAGATGCACGATGAATAAATAAAGGTGGACAAGAAATACCAAGAAATACCAAGAAATACCAAGAAATACCAAGAAATACCAAGAAATAACATGAAACAACAAGAAATACATCATTTATTACTTCTTGAATTTTTTTGTAATTTTTTTGGACTTTTTTGGACTTTTTTGGGGGTTACGTTCTGAGCTGTTGGACTTTTTGGGATCTTGCTTTTGCGTAATGGCCTCATCCACACCTCCCCGTCACTGATACCCCTGAGACTAATGAACTACCTTTTCTGAAATTGTTATTAGTATAAAGATTGTACCAGACACTGTAGATGTATGTAATATCTATTTTGACATCTTAGCTGTTATCCCCAAAAACCAATATTGTGTTATTTTAAGTCTATATTGTATATACATGTAGTTTTAGCAGGTGCATGTAAACACAAAATCAAAACATTAGTGCAAGGCATCATGGGCTTAGACACAGGGTCTTTAGGGTCGCCATTATAGTTTTAGCAGGTGCATGTAAACACAAAATCAAAACATTAGTGCAAGGCATCATGGGCTTGGACACAGGGTCTTTAGGGTCGCCATTATAGTTTTAGCAGGTGCATGTAAACACAAAATCAAAACATTAGTGCAAGGCATCATGGGCTTAGACACAGGGTCTTTAGGGTCGCCATTATAGTTTTAGCAGGTGCATGTAAACACAAAATCAAAACATTAGTGCAAGGCATCATGGGCTTAGACACAGGGTCTTTAGGGTCGCCATTATAGTTTTAGCAGGTGCATGTAAACACAAAATCAAAACATTAGTGCAAGGCATCATGGGCAAACACAGGGTCTTTAGGGTCGCCATTATAGTTTTAGCAGGTGCATGTAAACACAAAATCAAAACATTAGTGCAAGGCATCATGGGCTTAGACACAGGGTCTTTAGGGTCGCCATTATAGTTTTAGCAGGTGCATGTAAACACAAAATCAAAACATTAGTGCAAGGCATCATGGGCTTTGGACACAGGGTCTTTAGGGTCGCCATTATAGTTTTAGCAGGTGCATGTAAACACAAAATCAAAACATTAGTGCAAGGCATCATGGGCTTGGACACAGGGTCTTTAGGGTCGCCATTATAGTTTTAGCAGGTGCATGTAAACACAAAATCAAAACATTAGTGCAAGGCATCATGGGCTTAGACACAGGGTCTTTAGGGTCGCCATTATAGTTTTTTAGCAGGTGCATGTAAACACAAAATCAAAACATTAGTGCAAGGCATCATGGGCTTAGACACAGGGTCTTTAGGGTCGCCATTATAGTTTTAGCAGGTGCATGTAAACACAAAATCAAAACATTAGTGCAAGGCATCATGGGCTTGGACACAGGGTCTTTAGGGTCGCCATTATAGTTTTAGCAGGTGCATGTAAACACAAAATCAAAACATTAGTGCAAGGCATCATGGGCTTAGACACAGGGTCTTTAGGGTCGCCATTATAGTTTTAGCAGGTGCATGTAAACACAAAATCAAAACATTAGTGCAAGGCATCATGGGCTTAGACACAGGGTCTTTAGGGTCGCCATTATAGTTTTAGCAGGTGCATGTGTAAACACAAAAATCAAAACATTAGTGCAAGGCATCATGGGCTTGGACACAGGGTCTTTAGGGTCGCCATTATAGTTTTAGCAGGTGCATGTAAAACAAAACAAAAGGCATTGGCTTGGCACAGGCATCATGGGATACACAACACAGGGTCGTTAGGGTGGGCAACAACTGTACACACAGAGCAGAATATTATTAGCAATTATTGGACGAGGTTGGGCAAAATAATCTATTCCGAAGACAGAGGATAACAACAATATTTTGCTGAATGTCGTCCAATAATTGTTTTATCATTCACATTATTTTCTCTCACCCAAAGCAACAACTCTGGAAAAAATCGAGCTGCCATTGTCGAGGAGAACGAAGTTATCTGCAGTGACGTAGTCGTCTCTCGACCAATGAAAATCACGGAGAAAATAATGTGAATGATGTCATTTTTTTTTATATATTTTATTTTATTAATTATTATTATTATACACATACAGGAATAACAGATGAAGAAATAATTTGCACCAATAAGGATTTTTATGTAGTCCAAGATGATAAAAAACTCATTTGCAGATCTTATCGTTGTAATTGCAATGATGTCAGTTATTCCTGGGCTGATGGAAGGATGTTTGCTCTTATGAAATTTAGGAGTGTAAACAAATTCCATACCGATGCTCTAACTCGCTGCCATCAAAGCCTGAACAAGATGAAGGATGCATTTGAAGAGGCAGCCAGAGCACAACGCATTAGAAAGTTTGTCAAATTTGTGCATGACAATTCATCAGCCGAAAGTGTGTTGTGGGGTAGCTGTCTACCGAATAATCAACTAGTAGGATATCCTCACCCTAATAATACACCTCACACCATAGGATGTGACTATATACAAGGTAATGGACTGACATAGCATGACGTATGAGTGTTAAACACAATATCAACTAGTAGGATATCCTCTCCCTAATGCACCTCACACCATAGGATGTGACTATATACAAGGTAATGGACTGACATAGCATGACGTATGAGTGTTAAACACAATATCAACTATTAGGATATCCTCACCCTAATACACCTCACCATAGGATGTGACTATATACAAGGTAATGGACTGACATAGCATGACGTATGAGTGTTAAACACAATATCAACTAGTAGGATATCCTCACCCTAATACACCTCACCATAGGATGTGACTATATACAAGGTAATGGACTGACATAGCATGACGTATGAGTGTTAACACAATATCAATTAGTAGGATATCCTCACCCTAATACACCTCACCATAGGATGTGACTATATACAAGGTAATGGACTGACATAGCATGACGTATGAGTGTTAAACACAATATCAACTAGTAGGATATCCTCAGCCTAATGCACCTCACACCATAGGATGTGACTATATACAAGGTAATGGACTGACATAGCATGACGTATGAGTGTTAAACACAATATCAACTAGTAGGATATCCTCACCCTAATACACGTCCTCACACCATAGGATGTGACTATATACAAGGTAATGGACTGACATAGCATGACGTATGAGTGTTAACACAATATCAACTAGTAGGATATCCTCACCCTAATGCACCTCACACCATAGGATGTGACTATATACAAGGTAATGGACTGACATAGCATGACGTATGAGTGTTAACACAATATCAACTAGTAGGATATCCTCACCCTAATGCACCTCACACCATAGGATGTGACTATATACAAGGTAATGGACTGACATAGCATGACGTATGAGTGTTAAACACAATATCAACTAGTAGGATATCCTCACCCTAATACACCTCACACCATAGGATGTGACTATATACAAGGTAATGGACTGACATAGCATGACGTATGAGTGTTAAACACAATATCAACTAGTAGGATATCCTCATCCTAATACACCTCACACCATAGGATGTGACTATATACAAGGTAATGGACTGACATAGCATGACGTATGAGTGTCAGTAAACACAATATCAACTAGTAGGATATCCTCACCCTAATACACCTGACACCATAGGATGTGACTATATACAAGGTAATGGACTGACATAGCATGACGTATGAGTGTTAAACACAATATCAACTAGTAGGATATCCTCATCCTAATACACCTCACACCATAGGATGTGACTATATACAAGGTAATGGACTGACATAGCATGACGTATGAGTGTTAAACACACAATCAACTAGTAGGATATCCTCACCCTAATGCTTGCTCAAATATTTGCTCAATATTCTTTTACAGGATTCCTCCAGAGAACAGGGATCAAGCAATTAAAGAGCTACGTAGAGTTCTACCACAGGCTAAAAGCAATGTGCAGGACGTACAAAGAGGGTGTGTACTACTCGCTATCAGATCTTCAAAGATTCACCCTCTATGTTTATGAGAAGTTGTCAGAACAAGCACCAGAAAGATACATCGATCCAGAGACATTTTTAAAACATGCAGAGAATTATTTGACTCGAGTAAAGGAGGTATGGGAATGGCAGAATGAGAAGGGAAAAGAGCATCAAAGGAATTACAGGAAGAATGAACAGATCAAGTCAAGTACAGACTACCTGTAAGTAGAGCATTATGTATGCACCAGGGGTGTCCAAATATGGTGGCAACTGGCAGGACACTGTGCATTAATTATGTCTTACGTTAATTACCAGCTGATCATTTTAGACTGAAGTAATAGATCAAACATGAGAAATAGTGTTTCATCTGATATCCATTGAGGGTTTATCATGTAATTACAAAACTCATAGGACAAAAATATTTTTATCATAGGAAATAGCTCGTTGAAATTAGTAAAAGATCGCTTCACAAATTGCGAAGATATGAATTTTCAAAAATCGAAATTTTGTATGAAAACCTTTGGAAATTAACCAACAAAACATCCCACTATAATCAATCCCTCTCCACCTACTCCCACAATGAGGGTTTATCACTTAATTTCAAAACTCATAGGACAA
>JAUJYZ010000672.1:92500-155835 GCA_033675265.1 Actinostola sp. cb2023
CGCCATCGATAAACAACCTAAAGCCACCCCAGGCACGAGTGAACGACAAGTTGTTGTACATCAGCAAGAAACTGTGGCCCTCTTGTTCCCATTCGTACGAGCCTCCAGAGCAGCAGAGTGGACTGCAAGGGTTGTAGGAGAGGCTGTGATGTTCAATCTCTTCACCGTTGACGAAGATGTGGTATTTCTCGCTGCAACAGCCCACATCTCTTGTCAATTGCACTGTGAATTGCTTGAATTCCTGCCCTTGTAGTGTGTTGGTTCGCAGGTTTTTGGCCCAAGTAGCTGTAGTCTTGAAGCACGGCATTGCTCTCGATCGATTGGACTTTACTGAGTCTTCAAGAATATTTTAGGCGAACTTTCAATAGTAATTTTCCTGCTGATCAAAAAACCGGACCCTTGCTGAGCTGCTGTGATCGTGAACTGTACAAATACCGAAGGAGTTGGGGACTGGTAGATCAAATAGAGTACTGTCAGGGGAGTGGACGGTAGATCAAAGAGTTGTACAAATAGAGTACTGTCAGGGGAGGGGATGGTAGATCAATGAATTGTACAAATAGAGTACTGTCAGGGGAGTGGACGGTAGATCAAAGAATTGTACAAATAGAGTAATGTCAGGGGAGGGGATGGTAGAACAACGAATTGTACAAATAGAGTACTGTCAGGGGAGTGGACGGTAGATCAAAGAATTGTACAAATAGAGTACTGTCAAGGGAGTGGACGGTAGATCAAAGAATTGTACAAATAGAGTACTGTCAGGGGAGTGGACGGTAGATCAAAGAATTGTACAAATAGAGTACTGTCAGGGGAGGGGACGGTAGATCAATGAATTGTACAAATAGAGTACTGTCAGGGGAGGGGACGGTAGATCAATGAATTGTACAAATAGAGTACTGTCAGGGGAGTGGACGGTAGATCAAAGAATTGTACAAATAGAGTACTGTCAGGGGAGTGGACGGTAGATCAAATAATTGTACAAATAGAGTACTGTCAGGGGAGTGGACGGTAGATCAAAGAATTGTACAAATAGAGTACTGTCAGGGGAGGGGACGGTAGATCAAAGAATTGTACAAATAGAGTACTGTCAGGGGAGTGGACGGTAGATCAAAGAATTGTACAAATAGAGTACTGTCAGGGGAGTGGACGGTAGATCAAAGAACTGTACAAATAGAATACTGTCAGGGGAGTGGACGGTAGATCAAAGAATTTAGAATACTGTCAGGGGAGTGGACGGTAGATCAAAGAACTGTACAAATAGAATACTGTCAGGGGAGTGGACGGTAGATCAAAGAATTTAGAATACTGTCAGGGGAGTGGACGGTAGATCAAAGAACTGTACAAATAGAATACTGTCAGGGGAGTGGACGGTAGATCAAAGAATTTAGAATACTGTCAGGGGAGTGGACGGTAGATCAAAGAACTGTACAAATAGAATACAGTTAGAGGAGTGGACGGTAGATCAAAGAATTTAGAATACTGTCAGGGGAGTGGACGGTAGATCAAAGAACCATACAAATAGAATACTGTCAGGGGAGTAGACGGTAGATCAAAGAACTGTACAAATAGAATACTGTCAGGGAGTGGACTTCTATTTTTTTCGTTACGACTTCTATTTTTTTGGCTACTGTCTACCGATAAGAAAGACCGCTGAGCTAGTAGGACGCGGGCAGACATATGCACATGGGCAAAAATGGAGGAGGTAAATATATCCCCTCCTCTCCCCGGAGGCGGGAGGAGGTACTCCCCTATATATGCTATACGGGTATGTGCCGCGCGATAGGGTATGGTTTATGATCTCCTAAGGTCTGGGATAGGACATCGCTTTTGCACTTTTAGTCTGCGATAGGGTGTCTTTTTGGTCTGGGATAGGGTATGGTAACGCGCCCAACTACACCAGTCGGTTAATCCGAGAATATATCACGATTCTACGAAATATTCCAACACTTGGGAGAGAAGAAAGTGGTACATGCAGTCAGTGCACGTTCATCTGGGGCTGGTTCAGCCGGTCTTAGCACAAATGCACTCGTTGTAATTCTTGCTCCCGGCCCCTTTGATGCTTAACATGAACATCAATAGGGTAAATGTGGGCCATAAAAGTATATATCGTAGAACCGTGATATTCACTCGTTGATGGAGTGAAATTAATTCCTCCCCCCCCCCCCTCTTTTCCTCCCCCCCCCCTTTTCCCCTCCCCCACCCCCACCCCCCCCCCCATAATTTTTGTGCCCTTGCTACGGGCATGTTAGACTTTCTAAGTGCTCAGCCCGGGCCCCGGGATATCCGCATAATGAATGAATTCCACACATCTGGTGATTTTATTTTATATCTTTTGATCAGAAGCGTACAACGTATATCAGATTTGGTGGACGAGACATTTTTACGACACACATCCAAAGACAAGAGCCAAACACTAGAGAGAGAGAGAGAGAGAGAGAGAGAGAGAGAGAGAGAGAGAGAGAGAGAGAGTACTTGCGATGGGTATAGGGACGTGCGTGCAGACCGGAAATAATGAAGACTTGAGAAGTAGCAAAAGCCGTGTACGAGAATCCTGCCGGCAGAAAACGTTAATAATAATAATAATAATAATAATAATAATAATAATATGTTTTAACACTCAGGTTAATTTCGATCAGTTATAAAAAACTGCTATCAAATGGGACGTTGTATAGATCTAAATGGTCAAAAACAATGTTAAATGAAGCAAGTAGTCCAAGGACTCAGCAAAGACCAATACAACGCGTACGTATATATTTTTGTTGGCTATATTTCGGCTAGCCAGACTAGCCTTCTTCAGGAAGTAAGGCCTTACTAAAAGTTCAGGAAGAGACGTGATGACCCTTGGTTTTTTCTTATACCTTATTCGCAATCAGTTCGCGATTTTTAAAAAAAATCGCGAAATTAAAGCCTCGCGAAAAAAAAGGCTCACGGACTTTAAACACGCGAAATATAATACCCAGCAAAAAAAATACATATCGAAGCCATTTAATCAACATGAACAATTAATACGAAATTGGATTTTAGAATTCGAACGATTTATTCAACAAATGGAATGTTTAAGCATCACGTTTACGGCGAACACCAAACGTCAAAACTGTACACGTGATCATGGTTTTGCTGCGATTGCTCTCTATCCTTAAGCTTTCGCGATTAGACGTAAATTAGGTCATTTTCTCGTTCTTAATAACATAAGTATTCATTTGGAAGTTTTCCCGTTTATTTGACGTTTTTAAAGCAAACTCAAAAGTCAATCTGACGTTTGGCGTTCGCGGAAACGTGATGCTTAAACTATAATACTACCATGTCTATTGCAACTGAGCAACCGTATAGAGTAATTTTTTTTGTTTATTTTAGCTACAAGTTTATAACGTCTAGATATAGACTAGTTGACTGTCATCTTGTTCCTGTTTGTATAGAAATCAGTTTGTTTTTTAGCAAAAATTAATGTTGTTGACACCGCTTTCGCGAAATTTAATGCTCTTTTTTCATTTTCTCTTATCGAAATCGCGAAAATAATGCCTCGCGAAATGCTGTCTTAACAAAATCGCGAAATTAAGTACGCGCGAAATTAAGTACGAATAAGGTAATAATAATAATAATAATCTTTATTTTGAGTGGGTTACAAATACAGCAAATACAAAAATACTGGTTTCTTAACTTCGATATTGTATTTTACTTAATTTTACTTCATTTCATTTCCAACTTCCATGTTCAACAAACATTGACAACTTGCCAGTGTTTGTTGACGGTTGTCAGTTGATGACGTCATGCAAAGTTCTTCCTTTCCTCTGACGTCACTACACGGCCATTGCCAAGAATTCTACGGCTTTCGACTTGATTATAACACTACTTCCGGTATCAGCATGCTCTCACTGTAATTGTTCGTGTCCTAGCCTCTGAGTGTATATTCGAATTTGGAGACAGAGATACGACTAAAGACAAGGTTTTACCGTGTCGCAACACAGCATAGTGATGACGAGAGTAACGTGTATGACAGTGTTTGGTCTTGTTCTGTTGGCAATGTTAGGATGTATTGGTCCAGCTATTGGCTGCTCGTCGGACAAAAACTGTTTCAAGTATACCATTGTAATAGGAAACAAAACGTTTGTGTTTCGTACTGAATTTTGTTGCAAGTATATTCATCCACCAAAATGCATGAACACCTCGGAGTACTCTCGATCATGTTACAATAACGTGCCCACACCATGGAGGCTATGGACCAGGCCACAAGCATGGACCAGGCCACAAGCATGGACGGTATGGACTTTTCCTAACATCCCTAAACCCTACTCTCCTAATCTTCCTGACATTAGCGATTGGACTTTTCCAGCGATTGATTACAACCCAACTGACAGTTCATACGACGATGGCAACTACGGAAGTAGTTCGAGCAGCTCGTCCACTCCTTTTGTTGCTTTATTGGTGATCCTTTTTATCATAGCCATTCCACTAGTGCTATATTGTCGTTACTGCAGGTCACGTAGAAGCGCTCAACAAGCTTCTCAAGGGTTTACATCTCAATCTGAAACAGGACTACGAGAGGCAAGAAATCAACCATCACACCATGTTATAACCGTTATGGATCCCAACACTACCACTGTTCCTCAAAGTATGCCTGATGCTTGGTCACTCTCTGATGAGCTCCCGTCCTACGAAGATGTGTGCAATCCTGCTCTTTCATCAGTTGTTGCTCCTCCACCACAATACGACCAACTAAGTGATTATATACCCCTTCTCCCCCTAGGTATGAAGACGTAGTAAACAATGTAGTATAACGCGTGACGATGTTCGGACACAGTTGCTCGAGTGTGAGAGCTTCAGGGGAGATGACTGTTGAGCTGATTCTTCCCCTTGTCATTTTCCTTCTACGTAGCTTAACTATGACTGTATTTATTCGTCCATTGACATCATTTTCAACGTTGACTTTTAAAGTCTATTAGTCCTCTGTCAATACTTTTTATAACAGCATTGATATAACGCGCGCTGTGATTGGCTAGTTAGCGTGCTTCTCTCGTGCTTAGCAGCCTCCCGCGTGCATCCATAACTCGATGGACGCACGCTGAGCGTTGACCATTCCTTCAATATACACCTATTCCAAATATCGTTGTCCGGGCCGAAAGCAACAAGCAAGAAGCTGACGACCGCAAAGGACTTTGGGAATCTCCTAATTAATTAATTTATCCGTGGTACTTGAGAAGTTATCCCTACGAGCGTTGAATAGCAATCATTTGGAACTATTCGGCCATTTGAAAATGCATGTCGTCAAAATGTCTACCGATGAATATATGAATAAGGAGAAAGTCCCAATGCCCTTTGCGGTCGTCAGCTTCTTGCTTGTTGCTTTCGGCGCGGACAACGATTTTTGGAATAGGTGTATTTACTATCCAAGAGAACCCGGCTGTCGAATGTGATCTCTTCAGTTCGCGTGCGTAGACGCACACTAGTGTACATTATGTTACTACAAATTAATATATAGCTAATTGCATAATCGTTGTCGGGTTCAAAATCATAGAAGCTGAGACCGCAAGGATGGATGGGAAATCAGTTCATGACCCGCATTATACATACAGATATATTCAACATTCAATGTTCTCGTAGTTTTGAATGTATATATGAGCTATTTAACTATAGCTTGCGTGGCCGGATGATTTGACGGTGTTATTTGAGAGTTTTAATTTCCCAGAATTTTTGGTCATAGCTTTGGTCATACACTTTGTCGAGTAAATATTCATGAAAGCTATGACCAAAGAATTCTCGAAAATTGAAATCAAATTATGATAATTGTAGGTTCTAGGCTGTATGTACTGTTCATGGCTTCAATGATTCATGATTCATGGCAAAACACTACGAGCGTCGCCCAACACAATATTGTTTTATTCACTCACAAGCTCACTAATGGCTCCCTTACAATTTACTCACAGTATTTTACCTCTTCTCTCGTCAATAGTTCGACACACACTAACCTTTCACAGTGTTACTTGTACATAGGGTGTTTCTTACATATTTCCATAGCGTGAGTATCTGCTAGCTCCTTAATACTGTCAATCATGTGCTAATCTAATTTGAAGGTCACGATACTATATTTATTTCCGAAACCCTCCCCCCATTTGCTTTGGAGAAGCAAATGTTCTAAATCAGTGTTCTTCGTCAATTATTGTTCAATGTCCTGACTACTTATTATTCAATGTTAAACTAGAACAATCGATTATAATGTATCATACATGATAATGTGTCCCGTAAATACTAAATGTCGTGTACTAAGTGTCTGATTAGTCTTCATCTCCAACGATGTCTTGCACACGCATTCTTGCTGCTGCTGCTGCATCGCGTCTTGGACGGAAAGTTTCAGCCTGTGGATTAAGCTGTTCCGTTTGCAGTGGTGCTGTCCTGTAGCATGATAGTTCCATAGGGTAGAGATGTTGTATTGGTCGTTCCATAAAGGACTTTCCAGCTCTGAGTCTTGCCCCACGCACTACCCCGTCCTTCCCCACAATTAACTTGTCCACTATTCCAAGCTTCCACTTTCCCCGATTCTTCTCGTCTGACTTGATAATGACAACCTCACCTTCGTTTGGATGGTTGTTATCTCCCTTGTGTTTTAGACGATGCTGCTCCCTTAGGCTTCGTAAGTACTCTGTAGTCCAGCGTGACCACAGGGCGTTCTTGCACTTCAGTAAGTGCTTAGCGCGGTTCCGCAGGTCATAGTCTTGCACATGGTGGGTCTGGAGGTCAGGAAGCATGTTGTGTTGTATGTAAAGTAATGAATTTGGGGTCAGTATCGGTAGCTGAATATCGTCTTCCACATAGCTCAAGGGTCGGTTATTGAGTGTAACCTCCACGTCCAGTATGACTTCTTGCAACTCCTTCCATGACAGCATGCCGTTTCCAATGGTCTTGTAGAGAGCTGCTTTGACTAACCCCACCATCCTCTCAAACTGTCCACCCCACCAGGGTGCACGGCTCAGGTTGAATTGCCAGTGGATTTGCTGCTGAGCCAAGAAGTCTTGGACCGGCTCTCGTCACTCATAACTTGCTTGATCCACTTCGCTGCTCCGATGAATGTTCGCCCATTGTCAGAGTAGATCTTCTTTGGTCTTCCACGGCGCGCGATGAGGCGTTTTAGACTTCCAAGGAACTCAGTGGTTTCCATGTTGGGTAGCAATTCTAGAAATAGCCCCCTAGAGAGGCTACAAGCATACAGCACTACATATGCCTTTCCCTCTGTTTTTCCTCTGCCGCGGTACTTGATAGGTCCTGCGTAGTCTACTCCTATCACTTGAAATGGCGTTTCACCCTCCGTACGATCTGTTGGAAGGTTTCCTGGAGGTGGAGTGGCGTAAGCTTGAGCTTGAAAGCGTCAGCAACCGTGACAAGACTTGACTATCCTCTATCCTCTTAGTTAGACGTCGTAGGCGTGGTACCCAATGTTGCTGGCGCACCTTCGCCATCGTAAGACCCATTCCTCCGTGTAGAGTAGTCAGATGTGCGTCCATGACAACCTTCTGAGTGTAGAGCTGGTTGTCGGGCAGGAAAACCGGATATTCGCCCTGAATCCTCCCTCGACACTCAAGCACTCCTTCGCTGTTTGGCTGTAGATTCAGTTGCAGCTTGTCCTCTTCAAACTGGTCACTTCCCGATGCACTAGCTTGAGCCCGCTTCACCCAAACCAACCTGGCTGTTTCAATCTCTCTGGTCGTTAAAGGACCCCTTACTCGGTGAGCTTTTGTAGCGCGAGCGTTCTGTATGAACCGCATAACCCAGCCACACACTCTCATTGCTCTCCAGTAATCACTTCTCTGTAGCAGGGCGTCTAGTGCATCTGGCTCTGCCACCGCTACGGCGAAAACTTCACGCAGCGCTTTTGCTTCGGTTTGCGACTCTGCAGTTGCGGTTGTTGTAATGTCCGGTGGCCACAGTTTCTTGTCAGTGAGCCATGGTGCGGGTCCCTTCCACCACAGCGTGTGCTCACTGACCTTTCCACTGCGACTACCTACATCTGCTGGATTGTCTTTCGTACTTACATGGTGCCATGTTATCTTCGGGTGGTCCTGAATCTTCTGAACTCGGTTGCTAACGAATTGCTTGTATTGACCTTGTCCCCGAATCCAGTGTAGCGCAACGCTGCTGTCAAGCCAACCGTGGCGTGACGAAATTGAGAAGCCATCCAATGCAGCACTGACATTAGTGAGAAGATTGACAGCCATATGCCCGGAGACTAACTCAAGACGAGGTATAGTTAGCCCCCTCTTCGCTAACCTGGCCTTTGCTGCCACCAGTCCCTGGTTTACTCCCGTTGGTTGCTTGATGACCGCATAAACTGCTGCACATACACCTTTGCCGCTTGCGTCCCCAAAACGCGTGTAATTCAACTTCCTCAATCTCCTCTTGATGAGTTGCGATGGATCTCGGTACTGTTATCTTGTCTGGAAGACTCTCTTCCCACTTCGACCACTTGCTACTCACCTCGGTCGGCAGCTCAGCATCCCAAGCTAGTTTGACGTCGCAGGCGTCACGGTAGAGAAGTTTCCCCCCCAGTGTAACTGGGGATGTCAGTCCCAGGGGGTCGTAGATTCTTGCAACTTTACCAAGAATTCCTCTCTTTGTTTGATTGGCAGGTTCTGCAGGAAATTTGACGCAGATAGTGTCAGTTCCTTTGTCCCAGGTGAGACCGAGAAGAGTTGATTCTCCCCCTTTCGGGACACCCAGTTGTTCCTTTGCAAAGGTCTCGATGTCTCCATTAGACGGCAGCTCTGTAGTCTCTAGCTCACGCGCACTAGAGTGCCACTTGTGAAGCTCGAAACCCCCCTTGGCGAAGATTTCCGTAGCTGTAGATTTAACCTGTAGCGCATGCTCGACGGTAGGCCTCCCAGATATGAGGTCGTCCACGTACAAGCTTCTCTCGATTTCTCCGACAATCTCTGGATATAATGATTTGCACATTTCTAGGTGATGCTTGAGCACACCCCCCAAGAGGAATGGTGAGGGGGCAAGCCCGAACAACGCCCTAGTAAAGCGCAATGTCTCTACTGTTTTGGTGTCTAAGTCTTTCAGCCAGTGAAATCGCAGTGCGTCACGATCCTCCTCACGTATGCGAACTTGTAGGAACGCTTGCTTGATATCTCCTGTGATAGCCACTGGATGGAACCGAGCACGGACTAGCACATTCCAGAGCTGATTCTGGAGTGGTGGTCCTGGATTGAGACACTCGTTGAGTGACGCCGCGTTGTCGTACGCCCGTGCTGATGCATCGTACACCACACGGAGTTTTGTGCTCTCCGCAGCTTCACGAACAACCGCCTTGTGAGGTATGTAGAATTCTCGGCCGTTTGGTGGATCTGTGACACGTTCCACGATCCCTGCTTCAAGCTGTTCCTGAATGATGTTGTGGTATTTCTCTGTTAATCCCTGCTTTTCAAGTTTGCGCTCCAAACTATGGAGTCTGCGCAAACTCCCTGCTTCGTTGTTATGTAATGGCGGGTGGTTTCCTTTCCAGGGAAGACCTGTCTCGTACCATCCCTCTGGGCTGCGCACCAGTTGCTCCTTGAACTCGGTGTACACTTGGTTCTGATCTTCCTCCGGAAAATCCTGTAGTCCCAGGACGTCCAGTCTACACAGGTTATCATAGTCGGTCGTTGATGTCTGCGCGACAAACATGGGCGACAAATCTACTTCTTTACCTGGGGACATCATTGTCCAACCAAATTTTGTCTGTTCCGCTATTGGCTCTCCCGGTGCGCCGATCTTAGGTACGGTTTTTGTTTTGATTTTCGCGTAATCGCTCGCACCTAGTATCAAGTGCACCGGAAGTCTCTCTTTAGTGTCAGTGTCTTGCATTTCAACTCCCACGAGATGAGCGTGATTTGAAATGCAATCCTGATAGCGTGGATTGTCAAAATCTAATAATCTTTGTTTGTTCACCCTGGTCACGGATACGTTGAGATGAAAATCTCCACTTATCGATTGAACTTTGACCTTGGATATCTCAACTGCTTTCGTCACTGATCCTAGCATCATTTCGATCTGACGCACTTCGCGCTGATGAGGACGCACTCCTATTCTGTCGAGTAATGCCGCTGATGCATAAGAACTTCCGGCGCCGGTATCAAGGAGAGCGCGACACATAACGCCTTCAACTTTTACAACTACTACTGGATAGATAACTGGGCTGCTATCAGGGGTTGTTGTAGTCATCATTTTCTCGTTTTTACCCGCCTTTGTTTCAGTACTGGCCTCTTGTTTATCACAAATAGACGTATGATGGGATTGTTGGCAATTTTGACATGACCTGCTTTTACAATCAGCAGCAACGTGCTTTTCCCCGGTACAGTTGAAACAAAGGCGTTTCGTGCTCAGGATTTTTTTTCTGTCACAAACAGTGATGACCTTTACACAATCAACAGCCTTGTGCGGCCCGTCACAATACACGCAACCCCGTTTCCTCCCAAATTGCTGGGTTTGATAGGCTGGGAGGCGATTGCGTGCGGGTTTTTCTTGTCGTTGCGTTTCACTGAAATCTCTGACAGGGATGGGATTTCTCGTTGTCCATCTTTGTAATGCGTCAACGAGCTTTGGGAAATCCCATTCTTGCCAATCGTCATCTGTTCGCACGAGGTCACCCCTTATCCCTTCAAGTTTATCTAGTGTCATTCTGACATATCCATTTACGGTGCTCAATTTCCCCATTGTTTGTAGGGCTTGCACTTGAGTGAGCAAACATTGATAGAATTCATGAATCTTGGGCGTGTGTGACCCATTGATTTTTGGCAGCGACATGATATTTTTAATATAAGCGTTAACTATTTCGCTAGTTTTGCCATACCTGTCTTTCAAGATGTTTTTGGCGCGCTCATACCCTTCAGTTGAAAAGGGAAGACCATCGATTGTCGCTCTCACGCTCGGCTCGACCAATTCTTTTAAATAGCTGAACTTCGTGACACCCGCTACACTTGCTCGGTCGATTTCCGCTTCGAATTGACTCCAAAACCTTTGCCAGTCGGTGTAGTCTCCATTAAACTTTGTAATCACCAGCTTAGGCAATTTCGCATTTGTGTAGCCACTCACATTTTTGTTAGACACACCGCCTATCTCTCCCATTGCTTCGTCGTTAGGTTTTTTCTCGTATCCCATCTTCAGCTCCAGTTGTGCCTTTTCAAATTCCAGCTGAGCTTGACGTGACTTTGCTAACAACTTTTCCTCGTTTTCCTTCATGATTCCCACTGCCTCTTGTCTTGCGTCGGTCAAACAATTTTCTAAACGCACTATATCGTCATCTGCCGCTGCTTGTTGTTCCTCCACATTATGACTCCATGTTGCAATATCTGCTACTTGCTCTCCAGCCGCGAATTTTCCTTGCTCTATGCTCACTTTAAAATTCTCCACTTCTTTCGTGATTATTCGAAGGGCATCCCTTTGACGTTCTATACCCTCCGTGTTGCGTTTACCAATTACTGTGTCGGTTTTCGTTCTTGTAAATTCCAGTCGTTTGAGTTGAACTTCCAGATCCTGAAGTTGCTTTTCCATTGTTCCGTTTAGAGATGTGTGTCCCTTCGTGGTCGCCACTTTATGTTGAGAACACTACGAGCGTCGCCCAACACAATATTGTTTTATTCACTCACAAGCTCACTAATGGCTCCCTTACAATTTACTCACAGTATTTTACCTCTTCTCTCGTCAATAGTTCGACACACACTAACCTTTCACAGTGTTACTTGTACATAGGGTGTTTCTTACATATTTCCATAGCGTGAGTATCTGCTAGCTCCTTAATACTGTCAATCATGTGCTAATCTAATTTGAAGGTCACGATACTATATTTATTTCCGAAACCCAGACATCGTAATATACAAATAAAGAATACTGTCAGGGGAGTGGACGGTATGTCGGGAAAGAACTGTACAAATAGAATACTGTCAGAGGAGTGGATGGGATATCGAGAAAGAACTGTACAAATAGAATACTGTCAGGGGAGTGGATGGTAGATCAAAGAACTGTACAAATAGAATACTGTCAGAGGAGTGGACGGTATATCGAGAAAGAACTGTACAAATAGAATACTGTCAGGGGAGTGGACGGTATATCGAGAAAGAACTGTACAAATAGAATACTGTCAGGGGAGTGGACGGTATATCGAGAAAGAACTGTACAAATAGAATACTGTCAGATTCCACAGACTTCCCATTAGAAGAAATATACGTACAGTAATTCCCAAGGTATCCCGGTCATCGAACATATATTATTATTATAGTTAGATTCAATTGCCCATTACAAAAAAGAGCAGGGGACTGGGAACGAGTTTATTAGAATTAATGTAATTACGAAATTAAGTTAATGACATGAAACAACATGTTGAAATTATCATATGTGCAAAGTTTGATGTGATTTGAGTGAATTCTGTCGGAATTATAAACTTTTGAAATTTTGAAATTTTACAGTGAATGTATGGTTTGGGTAGACAACGCAAAAAAATACAGAGTTTGTATGGGAAAATGTACATCTTTGATGCCCTCTAGCATCGCCAATATTAAGCCAAAGTTCACCAAACTTTCCAGATTAGCTAAGTTTGATCTGCTCTGTCAGAAAATGATGCCCATTTTTGCTAGTTTCTTATTGAATTAGTTTTACGGACTTGGTCCCAGTCCCATGCTCTTTTTGTAATGGCCAATCGATAAATTCGTGTTCCCTGTGTTAAATTCACCATTCGTACGAATGGTAAAATAAATTTCTCCATTCGTATCTGGTGGTGTATATTGGACATTCATGCAGGAAGTAAGGCCGTACTAAAAGTTCAGGAAGACACGTGATGAGCCTTGTTGGTTTGCTTCTATTCTTAAACAACTGAATTATTCAAATTATTTTCTTTGTATATTTTATTTGACTGGGTTTTTTCTTAACTTCGATATTGTATTTGACTTTACTTCATTTCGTTTCCAACTTCCTTGTCAGTGTTTGTTGACGGCTGTCAGTTGATGACGTCAATGCAAATTTTCTCCTTTCTTCTCATGCACGTCACTACACGGCCATTGGCTTTCGACTTGATTATAACACTACTTCCGTATCAACATGCTCTCAATGTAATTGTTCGTGTCCTCTGAGTGTCCATTCGAATTTGGAGACAGAGATACGACTAAAGACAAGGTTTTACCGTGTCGCAACACAGCATAGTGATGACGAGAGTAACGTGTATGACAGTGTTTTGTCTTGTTCTGTTGGCAATGTTAGGATGTATTGGTCCAGCTATTGGCTGCTCGTCAAACGCAGACTGTTTATTGGTCGAGCTTCATTCGTTTCATCCTGTTTATAAATTATGTTGCAAGTATATTCATCCACCGAAATGCATGAAGACCGAGGACTTCCATGCTCGATGTTTCATTACAAGGACCTACTCTCCTAATGTTCCTGACATTAGCGATTCGACTATTCCAACGATTGATTACACTGACCCAACTGACAGTTCATACGACGATGGCAACTACGGAAGTAGTTCGAGCAGCTCTTCCAGCACTCTTGTTATTGCATTGGTGATCGGGTTTTTTGTCGTAGTCATTAAACTAGTGATATGCTATTATCGTTGCTGCAGGACTTCTAGAAGAACTCAACAAGTTTCTCAGGGGTTTATAATTACATCTCAATCTGACACAAGACAACGAGAGACAAGAAATCAACCATCACACCGCCATGTATTAATCGTTGTGGATCGCACCACCACTGCCACTGTTCCTCAAAGTATGCCTCCAAGTATCTATGATGAGCTCCCATCCTACGAAGATGTGTGCAATCCTGCTCTTTCGTCAGTTGTTGCTCCACCACCACAATACGACCAACTTAGTGATGAAGAACCCCTTCTCCCTAGGTATGAAGAAACCACTCCCCCTAGGTATGAAGACGTAGTTAACAATGTAGTATAACGCGTACGATGTTCGGACACAGTTCACACTGTAAATTCGATAGGTCTGTTTCAGCCCCAAAAATGGGGCCAAAACGTTGAGTAAAATATGGGTTAAATTTTGGGGCTGTTTTAGACCTCCTGTATGGGGGCTGATTTGGCCCTGATTTTAGTGGCTGAACTGGCCCCCAAAAAGGTGCTAAAACAGAACATAGAAGGGCTGAATTGGAAAACATAGGTACTGATTTGGGTTTGACCGGGGCTGATTTGGATTTGAGCAGGGCTGATTTGGGTTTGAGTAGGTCTGAAATGATACCAAAATAGGGTTGTTTCAGCCCTTTAGAAACTGCTATTTCAGTCCTGTAATTGTGGACCAATTCGCACCACCTTAAAGGTCTGTTTTGGTTGCAAATAGGAACTGAAACATATTTCTTTGGAACTGTTGGGAATCCCTGGTAAAATTGTAGAAAATAACACAGTCTTTCTCAATGAACATATGTATTTGAAAAGCACATTTATTCACATTCAAGTTACTATAGTCACAGTTTCAAATTGACATATATTCTCTATCCCCCCCCCCAAAAGATACATTTTACCATGCAAGGCAACATCAATCAGTTATCGTCACTACTGCAAGGCTACGGGCCAGAATTAATGCTAGTTCAAAGCCTGATAGAGGCAACAGCCACTTTTGTGATCAATTGAATCTGCATGCATTTTCAGTTCACAGCATGATAATTCCAAACAAGCTGTTTAAAAAATGAATTGGTATTAATTAGAGGTTTTGGTTCCTATTTGTACAGATAATTTACAGTATGTACTTTCTCATCTACATATCTATGGATGTTACATGTACAAACATCTATCAAAATTTAATAAACATTAGGTGCATCTTGGACATTAATTCCCATCAATGTTACTGGTCCTCTGAAAGGAATATTATCATAAAATATAATCAATTAGAACCAATTTATAATGCATGCCAGTTAAGTCAGAAATTATAAACAATAGTTGATGATTATTTCATAATGAAAATGTTAACATCTAAATTTCAGGCATTACTGAAACATAAATGCTTAGAATTGACTTCATGATATTTAATCAGCATCAAACAATTGAATAAATCATTGCAAACAATTTGATTTTATTGTAAGTACATTTGTAAGTACAAAATAATGATGAAAATGCATTATTGGAAAAGACAATAGTCAGAGACTCGAAGTCTCACACTCAACGCACATTTACTGTCTCACACTCAATGCACATTTACCTCGATCACAGATTAGAACTATACTCCACAAAACAATTAAACAATACCACGGTCTAAAATGCAATCAAGCAATATGCACCATACATGAGTTACCAAGACTCGAGGTCTCACACTCAACGCACATTTACCTCGATCACAGATTAGAACTATACTCCACAAAACAATTAAACAATACCACAGTCTAAAATGCAATCAAGCAATATGCACCATACATGAGTTACCAAGACTCGAGGTCTCACACTCAACGCACATTTACCTCGATCACAGATTAGAACTATACTCCACAAAACATTTAAACAATACTACAGTCTAAAATGCAATCAAGCAATATGCACCATACATGAGTTACCAAGACTCGAGGTCTCACACTCAACGCACATTTACCTCGATCACAAATTAGAACTATACTCCACAAAACAATTAAACAATACCACAGTCTAAAATGCAATCAAGCAATATGCACCAGAGGTTTCACCATAAAAGACGATTTGGTCACAGCTAATGATCAGATTTTAAAATAGCCAAAACAAAATCAAAGTGCTTGCAAATGGAAATATTGATTAAACTTAAGCTTATATAGACTTTAATTTAAATGAAAATTTGTAGCATTGGTTATATCTACTGACTGTTACTAACTGTTAGTAATAGTATTAAAACATGTCGATGATGCCTCTATCAAATAAACAATTCTCTGTAGTGAATAAAATTAACACAAACAACAACAGAGAAATGTTACAAATTACTCGTACTCACCGGCTGATTTGCAAGCCAAACTGTGAAAATATGCTCTCCGCGGATGTTCTAAAGTACTTTGAACAGTAATCTCTCTTCCTCATATTAAAATGGCATTGTTGTAAAAGATCCAAGCGTCTACAAAAGCCTTGAACAGTTCTCCAAATTACGCCTCTATCATTTACAATTCTCTGTAGTAAATACAATTGTATATGGAAAGCATTTTAATAAGCAAACATTCGTGCTTTACGCTGAACAAACAACAGCAGAGAAATTACAGTTTCAACAATAACGGTTTACAAATTATTCGATTCGATAGACTCGGTACTCCTGATTTGCAAGCCAACTGTATAAATATGCTCTCCACGGATGCTCTAAAGTACTTTGAATAGCATTCTCTCATAATGGAATTGTTTGTAAAGATCCAAGCGTCTACAAAAGCCTTAAAACTCCAAAATCCTCCATGAAAGTCGTTGAGTTGAAAATGGCGGGCTGTACATACATCGCTGAGCATGATGGGTAATGGGAGGTTTCAAGGAATTCTGGGATTTTATTTGTAACCCAGGTCCCCTCTCTTTGGATATACAGAAATTAGCGCGCAAAACAGCTCATGCTGGCTTTCTTTCTATCTTTCTTTGGATTTTTATGAATGTTTGAATTAATTAGGTTGTGTTAGGGGGGTTACTTCGTTAAGAAATGTTAGGTATGTGCAGCGGAATTACTCACTCAAAACCCTGGATTTACGGATTCCCCCCCCCCCCCCCCCCCCCCCCCCCAAAAACAAAACACTCCAACACCTTTACGTCTGGCTGACGCTATTGTTATTTGTCTGTATTGATGATAATTTTTATACAATATATTTAAAGTAATAAATGTTTTATTGGCCTCCAACGGCTAGACTGTTTGTTGTGTTTATGAAGATTATAGACAAACACAAGCGTCAAAATGTAATTCATGTCATTGGTGCTGTTTTAGCCAGCATGCCCGGTTCTATTTTGGATTTGAATTGGACTGTTTGGTTGTATTGTTTTTATGGTCATTTTGGATATGGCAAAGACCATTTTGGGTTTTGTATATGGGGTCATTTTGGATATGGCAAAGACCATTTTGGGTTTGTATATGGGGTCATTTTGGATATGGCAAAGACCATTCAGTTTGGGTTTTGTATGGGGTCATTTTGGATATAGCAAAGACCATTTTGGGTTTTGTATGGGGTCATTTTGGATATGGCAAAGACCATTTTGGGTTTTGTATATGGGGTCAGTTTGGATCAGTGGCAAAGACCATTTTGGGTTTTGTATATGGGGTCATTTTGGATATGGCAAAGACCATTTTGGGTTTTGTATGGGGTCATTTTGGATATGGCAAAGACCATTTTGGGTTGACAGGGCCATTGTAGGTTTCTATGGGCCATTTTGGGTTTGCATGGGGCCGTTTTGGGTTTATATGGGGCCATTTTAGGTTTACATGGGGCCATTTTGACTCTTGTTTCCAAAACAGTCCCTGTAGGGGCCAAATCAGTCCCATAGGTAAAGGGGCTGTTTTGGATTTTGGGGCTGAAACAGACCTATCGAATTTACAGTGCACGAGTGTGAGAGCCGGTGGACATGACTGTAGAATTGATGGCTCTTGTTCCCTTCTTCCCCTCTTCATTTAATCCCTTCTACGCAGCTTAACTACGACTGTATTTATTCGTCCATCGACATCGTTTTCACCGTTGACAAACTATTAGTCCTCTGTCGGCTTCTGTCAATACTTTAGAAAATATTTAGTATCCAAAACATCCCGGCTGTCGAATGTGATCCCTTCAGTTCGCGTGCGTCGATGCTTACTAGTGTACATTATGTTACTACAAGTTTTAAATATATTGTATACACCATCGCTGTCGAGTAAACATTCATGAAAGCTAACATAACCAAGGAATTCTCGAAAATTGAAATTAAATTATGATAATTGTAGATTCTAGACTGTACTGTTCATGGCACATATACTGCTTTCAGAGACATCATTGCGGTAGACGCTCTACTAGCGTGAACTCGGGCTTCTTAATAAAACTGATTTGATAGATTTGAAATGTGAAAACTGAACAGAGTTGTTCGGCTCGGATCTTTAGAACCGCATGTTGTAAACACTGGACTGGACTTTTTCGGCTATTGGTGTACGTACAATCAATTGTTATACAGAATATCCACAGTCGAGAAAATAAGGATCTTGTGATGAAATGTGCTTAGTCATGATAGGTGTATTCAAGCGCTACTTACAGCTTATTTACTTCACGCGTGACCAGTAAATCGGAACATTCAAATCAAGTTTTCAAGTCTAGATTCGAGTCTCGAACATTCCGACAGAAAAATAACATTTGAACCACGAATATATCTATAAGAACAAAGTATCAGAGATCTGTTTTCTCAGGCTGTTGTGATTGCAGAGTATGTAGGCTTAGCTGGCACAAATTTTCATCCAATTTAATTTGAATATATATTTTATGAATGTTGATTTCAAATGTTCGAATTACTGGTCACGCGTGATGTAAAATAGCTTTCTCAAACTCATTAATAATTCATTAGCTCAATAACATCTTGCATCTTGATATCGGACTGAGGAAGAACTGATCAAGACACTGAAATTATTGTATATTTACCATTATGGTACTTACCTTTAACTTAGTAGACTTACTACCTCTTACTTATTATGAAAAAAAAGTTAGTAATAACTCATCAACCAGAGTTAAATCACTGACCCATCGCACATTACGCTCACTACTTATCCATTAGACTACCTTATTGCTTGTTCGATATTGAATCTCTTTTTAACAAACATAATACTTGCGAGGTGACTCATTAGGCCAAGACACAAAAGCAATTATTATGTTCTTTTCTCAGGAAACTCACAGGCTTCCCATCCTCGAAGGTTGTGTATTCCTGTGTCGACTTCTCGCTTTGCTTCGAAGGAAATCATAGAAGAGTTTGACTCAAACTCTTCTATGAGAGTCTTCTATCGTTTTTTATATCTACAAAAAAATAAATGTTCACAAATAAAGGTTAGATATTTTATGAAGCTTTCTGAGTGGTTTTGGGAGCATTTTGGTCTCTCTAAAGGTGGTTTTGAGAGCGACTGAGTTGGACTTTGTATTATATTGGGTTCCCTGTGCATATAAATGTATAATATGTTGGGATCCCTGTGTACGTCCTGCGGGACGCGCCCGCAGCAATGTGTATATTGAAACAAGGTATGAAACTGATGGCGTATCATGACCTGATGTGCGCCGCATTTTGTTGGTGCAGCCGAACATCCAACGAAGAGCTGAAGCCGAAGCCGACGTACGCTACAGGCCCGTGGGGGGTACCCAGGGTAAAGTCGCTGGAGTTTTGAAAAATGGCAGAGAAGTTGATAAAACAAAACATGAAGTTTTCGGTGTAAACGTTTGGATTCTATTCCTTATTCATGGTAAGTTAAGCAGTTCACAATTCATGTCAACTTTAAGTAACTTTAGAAGAAATTCGGCAGTTTAAAAGTAGTTATTTTTCATTTTGAATGGTGGAGAATTGCATGTTGTACTCGACATGCGAAAGTTTCGTTGAAAAGCGACTTAACTATAAAAGTATTTTTGTCAAGGTTTTTACGTAGTATTTGCTCTAATTGTTCTCTAATAAAAGCACTTGCCTATACTAGAGCAGAAGGGCTGTTTAATAATCCTCAACAAATTAGTTTTCATAAATTATAACCGTGAGCTATTTGACATGTATCAGTTGTCAGTGATCAAAATACACTTCAACAAGGAACTCTCAACTGACTTATGGTACTTTATCTGTTTAAACATTTTGACTGGCTCATCTAGAAAGTGTTTGACATATTTTTGTACTTTCTTACAGTTGTTCTTAAAACACAAGGGAACGCCAACACAGCATAAACCGGCATCTAAAGCAAAAATAAGACAAACTCAATTCACTGGCATCGAAGGAGACATGAATGGAGATTGACTCACGAAGTTGATGTGAACTAAAAATTAACAGTTCTTCATTATTGTCATTAAAATAGCACAACTCATTTAGCAAATGACTGTATCACTGAGAGAAACAAAGAGTAATTAAATACGGTTTTCGTAAGAACGTAAGTATCGCTTCCAAGTTCTTTCCAATTGTTCATATTACAAACTCCGACGTTTGTTATTCATTCACAACTCGTCGATTGTGGTATTACTGATCAAAATAGTGAATAGATTACACGGAAAGAACTGGAAAACAGTTTGTGAAAAGCTAGTAAACTTATTTTAACTGATTGTTGAAATAAATACGTTTGTTTGTCATTTTGTGTACAAGTATCGATAGTAAAAATGCGTTGTGTAGTCCTAATGATTGAGACTATTCAGCATTTATAAAACACAATGCCTCAATTTTGAAGCATTTTAATCGATAAAAATCAAAACACAATACAAATACTTTATAAAAGTCAAAACAGAAACAAATAAAGTATATTGTAGATAAGTTATATGGTAATTTGTCACGGGTTCAAATCCCGTCTGGACTCAGTATTTTTTCTGAGTCTTTTTACGCTTGAAGAAACCTTACGAACTACATTATATTGTAGATGTTTTGACTTTGATTAGATGTTTAGTGAAAATATAAATATTAAAACTTGCCAAAAAGAGCACAGTTCAGAATTGACGAGCGCTTGCCGATGTCAGTCTCGAAGGCAAAATCCGACTGCCTCACGGAAAAGTGCACCAACAAAATGCGGCGCACATCGTGCCATGAGGCGTAAAATGCCAAAATTAAAATTCCTCAGCGTACGGTGAAGATAGACGACTGACACTTATAAAGTGTTTAGAGAATACGGTAAAGTTTAGTTATTCGAAGAAAAAATGAATTTTTACGTCATATTGACAAAGATTAGGGGCAAAAACGTAATTGTCACGTGACCGAGTTTCATACCTTGTTCGACCCTTGTTTCAATATACACATGTACTGCGGGACGCGCGGGACGAGCGGGACGCGCGAGACGCGCGGGATGCGCACAGGAAGCCCAACATAGGACATTACTCAACACAGGGAACCCAACCTTACGTATTGCGCGCGCGCGCGCTCTACCACAGGAAACCCATCAAAACAGACGCAAATATCATTTTATTTGATTATTTAGTAGCCTCAAAAGCAATGGTTGGGCTGCCTATGTGTCTAATAATGATTATTGCCTATGTGTCTAATAATGATTTTACTGCAAAAGATTTTCGAAATGTAAAAAAACCGTGAGCGCATTTTTAAATGTCAGTTTTCTTGCCTCAAGGTCACGTGACCACGAAAAGTCAACATTATCAAGCTCAAAATATTCAAAGACTCGAATGTCACTTGATGGCCAAACATCAAAGCTATAGCTTCAAACTGCATGGAGATATTGATGAAAATGTGTTTTTTCATAAAATTAATCCAAAAACATACGTAAAATACACATGCCTTAACATGCTTGAGAAAGCAAGTTTTCCCATAGAATTTTTTTTTCGAATACCCAAAATGTGCAATCTTCCGATGATCTGCAGATTATGATGGATCCTCAAAGACCAAACCGCTACCAAGCCTACCCCCATCGGGTACTTCGAAGTACTTCACTCCGTTTTCTATTGGGTTTTCCAATCTTATAACAATTTTTGTTTCAATTCTATGTTGTATTTTAAATATGTAATTCAAATAATTAAACTGAATTTATTCGTTATATCTTTAAATGAGAAACTTCGAAGTACCCGACGGGGGTAGGCTTGGTAGCGGTTTGGCTTCGAGGATCCATCATCACCTGCAAGTACGACAAAGTTAAGGGTCGATGCATCGGCAAAATCAGGTAGAGTTGGAACGTAGCTTAACGATTGTCTGCACAAATGAAGGTCGTCTCTAAACCCCTTACTGTTTGATATTTTGCTCAGATTTAGAGTTAAAAGGGTTGCACTGATAGGAGACATTGAGAAAGCGTTCCTTAATATAGTAAGTAGACAGAGCAGATAGGTATTGTCTAAGGTTTTAGTGGGTCAAGGATATTAATGATCCGTCAAGTGAGATTGTGGCCGGACTGGCGTGATCGTTTCTGTCGTGTAGTGTTCGGCTTGAACGCGTCGCCGTTTTTGTTGAACGCCACTCTGAGACTACACATCTCGAGATTCAAGGGTGAGGATCCAGAGTTTGTGGAGAAAATGATAGAAAGTTTTTATATTGATGGATTGATTGATAACTTGGTAACAGGTGAGGACAATTCATAGCGAATGATGGGTACTTGTTGTATGGAAAGTAATGGCCAAAGGAAAGGATGGGTAGTGGAGGATTTAAATCGAGGAAGTGGATGACCAATGACCAAGCGCTAAGAGATCTCATCAAAGAGGAAGATGATGATGATGAAGACTCTATTTCAAGCGGGTATATAACACATAAAAGTGAAATACACTTGGTAATACCGTTCTTTTAAAATAAGGAGCATGGGAGCGAAGAATCATATGCATAGCTTACCTCGGGTTGAGAGGTAAGTAAGAGTTGTCAGAAGGTGTTAGGACTCCCATGGGATTTGGAGAGGGACCATTAAATTTAGCTTTGGGAAATTGATTGACAAGGCACTAGTAATGCAGCCAACGAAACGAAACCTGCTTAGCTTGTTAGCTAGTGTGCTCGATCCTCTAGGGATCATAAGTCTTATGATTGTGAGCATGAAGATGCTTTATCAATATACCTCTTTAGCTTGTATGCAAATTGCCCATTTCAAACCATGTGATGTAAACATGATATTCTCTGGAGAATTGTTCCTTTATATTTCTGAAATTTATTCGTTCATATTGAAAGGACTAATTCTCCAGAGAACACCATGTTCACATGGTTTGAAATGGGCAATTTACATACGAAGCTAAAGAGGTCTATTGCAAGAGCTGTGTTGTGTGAAGCTTGGATGGGACGAACAGTTTGAAGGAAATCTTAAGAAGATGTGGGAAGAATGGATTGAGGATATGTCGAGAATTGAGGGAATTTCAATAAGTAGATCCGTGTATGAAAGCCCCTACAAAGACGTACTAGATTGTTATCTGCATGGGTTCGGTGATGCAAGCACTAAAGCTTATTGCGCTGTTATCTATTTGGTTTATCGAACAAGCGAGGAAGTCTATGCAAAATTCGTGACCTCAAGGTCTCGTGTGGCACCGTTGAAGACGATGACGATTCCTCGTTTGGAGCTTATTTATGTCCGCAAAGATTTTAGCTCAGCTTATGGACACGGTGAGGGAAGCATTATAATCGCAGGTAGTAGGTATTGGTTGGATAGCAAGACAGCATTATGTTGGATTGAAAACAGGGAGGAGTGGAAGCAATTTGTACGTCACAGGGTGAATGAAATCCGAAGATTGACGAATAAAGGGGACTAGAGAAACTGCCCCGGGGAAGAGAACCCAGCTGACATAGGGTCCCGGGGGGCTCTCGGTTCCAAATTGAAAGACGATCATGGTGGTGTGGACGTCGACCCCAGTGGTTATGCCAGGAAGAAGACAAGTGGCCGCAAGGCGAGAACAATCTACACACACCAGAAAGTGAAGAGGAAGCCAAGAAGACAGTCGATGTGATGGTGGTAAGTAGTCATGCCACGACAACCATTGCTAATGTTAGCGATGTTATTCGATACAGCACCCTTAACAGGTTGCTTAGAGTAACTGCCTGGGTGATACGGCGCTTCATCAAAAACTGAACTGCAGACCACAGAAATAAGAGAATGGGTTGCTTGACCGAAGAGCTAATTGAGGCAGAGTTCAAATGGATGAAGGCAGCGCAGACAGACTTGAAAAGTGAAGGAAATTTCCAACAACTCGTAAGTAAATTAGGTTTAGTTATAGTAGTGTGTTGAGGTGTACAGGGAGGCTGCTCAATGCAGATTTGGAACTGATTGACGGCCGATCATTTTACCGGCCAAACCGGACCATTCGTACGCAACAAAGGTTATAGAAGATAGTCACGAGAGAGTTCTGCACAATGGCGTTAGAGCCACGCTAACGGAAGTAAGGTCGAAAGTATGAGTCCCAAAAGGCCGTCAATCAGTTGTGAAGAAAGTTTCGAGCAAGTGCGTGATTTGCAAAAAGCAAGAAGGTAACCCTTATGGTACTCCACAAACCACAGCGCTACCATGCAGGATTTAGAGTAAAAGAAGCACCACCGTTTGCAAAGACTGGTGTAGATTTTGCTGGACTGCTTTATGTCAAACTGTTCATGATAACTATTTACAATGACCACAACTGAATAAATTAATTACAAGAAAAATTACCGAAATCCTTTGCAGTCTTGGAGTGTTGACTGTTGCTTCGGCTGCGACAACGATTTTTGCCGGAAATAGGTGTATAATCAGATATACACTGATACCAAACGCCTTTTTTCCTCTAATTTATTCAAAGGCTGTTTTGACAAAGAACAAATATGAAGATTTATCTGCCGGCTTTGTTGGTTTTCTTCGTTATGGTTATAAAGGTATGATAATCCTTCCGCTGGATAAACACGCTAGTTCTTCGAACGTTGACATGTATTACAGCTGGCAATATTCCCCTTTCCAGTTCCCTGCGCCATCTTGCAAGATAGCCATGCATTTGCATCGAAGCGATACCTTTTTACCAACTTGGAAAACTATTGACATGTCTCTATATCATTACAAGGTCACCGTTGTTCTCGCTTCGAAGCAAAGGCACGTCTACCTTTCAGGATGGCGCATGAAACTGGCATATATATAACTGTGAAGGGCACTATTGCTAGGTTACGTATTAAAGGTTTAATTTAGGAATTTCATTATCTGCACCATAATGGTGACCACACACTGACCACTATTTGGGGTGTTTCTTGGTGCTACAGTCTGCATTGTATTCTTGGTTAGGTTTCTTTGTATGCGGTATTGTTTTGGTTCAAGTTCGTTCTTCTCGTTCTTTGTATTCATTGTCTAACGTCATCTGGTGTTCTGCAACACCAAGAAACCTCCACTATTTGTTACCAAGAAGAAATTATGTTGGAAGTATTTGTTCGACTACCATTCATTCCTCGATATTTACAGATGTTAACTCTTAATATTTATAGTTTTATATTTTTTTATTTGTATTTCTATATGTAATTAGTTTAATTCATTTGAAGGAGAGCTTTGGATGCGAAGATCCATTGGGAATGGAGAGTGGGGAAATTGTTGATTCCGAGATCACCGCTTCATCTTACCATGGCAGTGGTTTCTACGCCCCGTCAAATGCCAGACTTCATATGCAACCAGTAGAAGGCAAGAGTGATGGAGCATGGTCAGCAGGGGAATTAGCAGTTCTTCAATGGGTTCAAATTGATCTTGGGTCTGTTAAGAAGGTCACTGCTATCGCCACCCAAGGTCATCCCTTCAAGAAACAGTGGGTTAAGGGATATATGGTATCATACGGGAATGACCCGATGGACTTTACAAAGTATAGGAAGCTATTTCGAGGCAACACGGATAGCAATACCGTGGTCAAGAACAAGCTCAACCCACCCATAGAAGCCAGGTACATCAGAGTGGTGGCATACAATTAAATGGCAGTGGTGGCCTGCCATGAGGATTGAATTGTAAGGATGTGATGCAGGTAACTCAAATGTGATATAATAAACTAACGGAGGCTTGGCTTTCAGCACGTCAGTGAGGTATCGTTTGTGCCCAAACCTCTGTTTGAGGGAGGATCTCGGTCGTATCGACACCACCACGGCTGGAAATTAAATTAAGTCTTCAAGCTACGCCAACTGAATAGTTTCTTAGTTGTGAGTTACTGTTCATTTTGGCTGCACATCAGTTGAGGTCAGCGAACACTGAGACCGGTCTGTCAGGTCAAATGGACAACGCCCTTACTTTGTCATATTATATTAGAATCAGCGAACAGACCGGTCTGTCAGGTCAAATGGACAACGCCCTTACTTTGTCATATTATATTAGAATCAGCGAACAGACTGGTCTGTCAGGTCAAATGGACAACGCCCTTACTTTGTCATATTATATTAGAATCAGCGAACAGACCGGTCTGTCAGGTCAAATGGACAACGCCCTTACTTTGTCATATTATATTAGAATCAGCGAACAGACCGGTCTGTCAGGTCAAATGGACAACGGCCTTACTTTGTCATATTATATTAGAATCAGCGAACAGACCGGTCTGTCAGGTCAAATGGACAACGCCCTTACTTTGTCATATTATATTAGAATCAGCGAACAGACCGGTCTGTCAGGTCAAATGGACAACGGCCTTACTTTGTCATATTATATTAGAATCAGCGAACAGACCGGTCTGTCAGGTCAAATGGACAACGCCCTTACTTTGTCATATTATATTAGAATCAGCGAACAGACCGGTCTGTCAGGTCAAATGGACAACGCCCTTACTTTGTCATATTATATTAGAATCAGCGAACAGACCGGTCTGTCAGGTCAAATCAGGGACAACGCCCTTACTTTGTCATATTATATTAGAATCAGCGAACAGACCGGTCTGTCAGGTCAAATGGACAACGCCCTTACTTTGTCATATTCTATTAGAATCAGCGAACAGACCGGTCTGTCAGGTCAAATGGACAACGTCCTTACTTTGTCATATTATATTAGAATCAGCGAACAGACCGGTCTGTCAGGTCAAATGGACAACGCCCTTACTTTGTCATATTTATGTTCTTATTTTTTTCAGTGAAGGAAGACAATCAAGAACCTGATATGCATGCACGTAGTTAAATAACAATGGAATCTAATGTCCAGCAACACACTATGCGACTCGATGTTGTACAATTCATATTTCAAACAGATAAGTACAACAGAGAGATTTGCCTACAGTTAATATTAGTCTTTTTTGAAAGTTCCACGAGAATTGCAGGGTATCAGTAGATGTGATTTCCGTTCTCGTGTATATATTTTTTATCAGCTGGTAATCGCAAGTTTTCAATAGTGTTCACTTTGGCAAAATATACAGCGTGGTCAGTGATTATCAGCTGAATGAAACTCATCAATATATCATGATCTCTTGCCACGTCACTGTCGAGTCGCATAGTGTACGCTTTTGATTAGTTGAGTGTTATTAAATCCATCCTCTTAAAGCCAGGTTGTCACCTTTCTCCTCCTCTTCCTGCCCCTACCCTTCACACCACCCCTCCCACTACCCTTCACACCCCCCTCCCACTACCCTTCACACCCCCCTCCCACTACCCTTCACCCCCCCCTTCCACTACCCTTCACACACCCTCCACCTTAGACACCCTGGGTTTCCGATGATATACTCTACCAGTAAGATTACATAAATCACGTGCATGGGTTTGTCATATGTTTTGAATTCTAAAGTGTGATGAATAAAATGAAAAAAAAACATAGCCAAAAACGTTTCAGTCTGTTGAGTTGTTGTACTTAGAAACTGACTGCTGCTCAAACTGCCATAGAAATGGTCACTGCAGTGAATATCTCAACCGATATACAGCCCAAGAAACAACATTTAACATATGGGATGATAGGAGTGAAACTAGAAATATTTCCGTTTAGAAATATTAATGTCAAACATATATCTGATCTCTTATGACATTACTTATCTCAGGTAAGTGACTTCATATAAAATAAGAAATGTTTGCGTTAGAATACCAAGCTCTGTCACATAATAACGTCCTTAGAAAGTGTCTGTCAAGCACTGATGATCCGTTCAACATGTACATGGAAATAATTCAGAAAATTTCAAGGCAAGCGTTGTATTCTTTTGCTTAGAATTGTGTATAAAGCCGAATCTACACGAGCAAGTTTTCCTTGACAAGTATCTTTGACAAGTTTCATTGATCGCATAGACGGTTAAAAAGTTGTCTTTGATAAAGTTCTATTGATAAGGTTTCCTTTCTCGTGTAGATGATCAACAAGTTTTTCTTGACAAGTTTCGGTTAGTGTCCGACTTTAAATCAGCAGAGTAACACAAAAAAAAGATTCCAGTCCCCTGTTGTTCAAAAACAAAATGATGTCCGTAAGAAAACATAGCGCGCGAAAAGACTGGGAACTGAACTCATTAATATTTCTTGTCACATTTTCCTTGTTGTCGTTTAGGCGAGCAAATTTCGGCCTTGACAATTTTTCCTAAATTATCAAGGAAAAGCTAACATGCCAGCGTTTCCGTGTCAAGGAAAAATTAACCATTTTTCTCCTACACGAACAAGTTTTCCTTGTCAAGGAAAACTTATCAAAGAAAACTTGCTCGTGTAGATTGGACTGAGTGTGTTCGTCTCCAAAGGCCGTCATTAGCCAGAATGCCTATTGCATGTTTCATGGACATCGCTACGTGACCCGTTCCATTTGACCACCGAAAAGCCAGACAATTAATATATTAATGTTATTATTATTATTTGATTTTATCAAATCAAAACGTTTTGCCTAATTGGCTTTACGATTTAGGAAATCGGATCTATAAAGATTCTCAGTGGAAACTTCAGGAGTAATTAAGAACTCTTCCTGAATCCAGACACAATTTATTTAAAATTTGACTTGTTTGATTTGCCAAACAAAATATATCTTAATTTATAAGCTATCCTTATACAAAGCAAGAAAGAAAGGAAAAGTGCCTTCTCTATCTCTGTTTAAAAATGTATTAACTCAATATGAAAAAATAGAACAGAGAGTGGCCCGATCAAAAAACATATTTTCCCAACATCAGAAAAAATGGAGAGCAAAAATAATCAATGCTTTACAATCTTAATAAACAATAAGGTAACTGGCAAAGTACGTGGACGTGGGGGGGGGGGGGGGGGGGGGGTTACTTTACTTTATTGTTGTTTACTAGTTATCAATTGTCAAGTTGTAGTATCTGTAAAAACCGTAATAATAGCAAATTGTAACAGTGTCACATTGAAGTTGTAAAGGTTTTTACAATAAATATTAATTAAAAAGGAAAAAAAAAAAAAAAAAAAAAAAAATCAAAACGTTTTGCCTAATTGGCTTTACGATTTAGCAAATCGGATCTATAAAGATTCTCAGTGGAAACTTCAGGAGTAATTAAGAACTCTTCCTGAATCCAGACACAATTTATTTAAAATTTGACTTGTTTGATTTGCCAAACAAAATATAAACTTTACCATTTTTTTACAATTAATTGTCAGTAGTACAAAAGAGGGATCTGTGAACTATTTCCTTTGTTTTGCATCTCTTACTTTACTCAGTTAAGTCCATGGGATTTTGGAAGACTTTGCAGTGGTTCTCACCGACAATAAAAACTCAATTAATTAACACAACAAAATCAGAGCAAATATTGTAAAGTAAATTCATCAGTAATAAAACAGGGAATTAGTTGTCAAAGTTGGTGCAGAAATAAACACAAACATCTAGGTGTGTGTCAAACTAAAAACAAAGTTCACTATGTTTTCTTTAACTTATTTGCGGGTGGCACTTTCTGAACAGCATCCATGGCCGCCGATGTTAATACTGGCGTTGGACTTGTAGACAATGGACAGCTCCTTTGTGATTGTGTTGTTTTATATTTTACGTATTGAATTAAGGTGTTGATATCGATCTTCACATCATCGGGTATTGTGGTATCGTTTGCAAGGGTATTTTAAGCGAAGTCATTTTTACTATCTTGTGCAAGTATATTTATTGTTGGGCAATGTTCTTAAATATATAGTTATGTCGAGCAAAACCAGCATATTCAATTATACATCGCTTCTAATTGCATGCACTAATGGTAAAAATAAAGTCTAATCTATGTCTAAAAGGTATGACAAAGAGAGGATTACTGACTTAGGGTACTATTGCTTATCGTCTTCAAGTAATACATATATATCGACCAATCAGCTATAATCATATGAAGGAGTGTCAAGTATCCCTCATTGCAATTGGCTTCTCTTGTTCAGTACCACCAATATGGCCGCTGCGTCTTTGTACTTGAAATCTCCGGGGATTGCTTGTAAACCAGCCATAAGAGCTTTGACAAATCGTAATGCATTTATTGTGTTGAAAGAGAAGCACGTACATGCTGCAACACAAAAAAGTTCTGAAGAAGTATCTACTGCAAGAAGCAAACTATCTCAGGTAGCTTTCATTAAAAAAGTGTACATATTTTTTTTGAAAACTTGTGCTCAGATCGAACCGGCAATACGATTTGTTTGTGGTTGCTGTATGTTGGGAAGTTATACGTAATTATTTAGGTCGAGCAGAATCCATTGATATCGTTTTCATTACACGGAACATGTTTTGCTGCTATATATATTTGAGGCCTTATGTACCTCTTATAGGCGCGTAGAAGATAGGTGATAGGTGACAGATGACATATATATGACCACAGATCTAGAACATTCCGAAAATTCAAATCGAAATTGTACCTAGTGACATTAAGTGCTTTGGGAAATCGCTTATATAAATATCAGTATTGGAATACCTTCAGGAGTAAGAACTATTCCTATTTTCATAAACACAAATTATTTTAAATTTGACTTCTTTGATTTGCTAAAAATATGTACAAACTTGATCATTTTTACAATGAATTTCAGTGGTACAAAGGAGGGTTAAGTCCATGGGATTTTGGAAGGCTTTGCAGTGGTTCTCACCGACAATAAAAACTCAATTAATTAAGACAACAAAATCAGAGCAAATACATTGTCATGTCAGTAAATCATCAGTAATAAAACAGGGAATTATTTGTCAAAGTTGGCGCAGAAAGAAACACAAACAGCCAATCTAGGTGTATTTCAACTATTGTAAAAACAAAGAGGCCCTGGACGGTTCCTATTGTGATTGTGTAGATTTATATTTTACGTAGTGAATAAGGTGTTGAGCTTCAGCGGGTATTAATTGTGGTATCGTTTGCACACTGATGAGGGTATTTTAAGCGAAGTTTATTTTACTATTCTATGCAAGTGAATATTTCTTGTTGGACAATCTGAGCACCATATTTGGTGTATATATATATACATTTATATCAACATTCCGATTCTGTGGATCTAGAATGATATCCATTTAATTTAGTTTCGAATTCTTTTTTTTTTACAAGACACATCTAAAATATGATGAATGTAAAATAAATTTGGTGCCGATAGTTTAACCGATTAGCTCGATGAATTTTGGGCGCTATAATTGTGGCGCGAAATCAAAACCTCTACCAAAAACCACCGCATTTATGTTGGAATGTGACGTGAATAAAACAATCGATCGCCATTTAGTAGTGACATTAGTGTCTTCGTCTCCGAGGCCACCAAGAACCTTTCAGGTTTCACAAGTACGTGACCTGTTCCACTCATTTGAACATCTAAACCGACACGTTCAGCCTAAGTTCATGATGTCCTTTGGGAAATCGATCGATCATCTGAATATTTTTGCAAGTGCAAATACATTAGAACACCTCTAACTTAACTTAATTAGTTAGTTAAACAATATGTAAGTGCATCGAGACCTTGTGGGATGCCCCAAATACTAATTATTATTATTATTTATTATTATAAAGCGAACTAATTTTATTTTCCCTTCACTCAAATCAGGGTCAAATTTACCTCGTTAACTCGAACCCCCGCTAACTCAAACCGTTTTCCGTTTCCGATGGGAGTTCGAGTTATCGGGGTTCTGCTGTATTGTAATGTAAATTCGTCAATATTGAAACGAGGGCAATATATCTAGGCGTTTAGAACTGACCGCAGAGGTTTTACGAACTTATTTGTGAAACTTTCTGAACAGCATATATGGCTGTTTTAATGGTGATGGACTTGTAGACCCTGAACAGCTCATTTGTGATTGTGTTGTTTCATATTTTACGTATTGAATTAAGGTATCAGGATTTTTAAAGATTTTGAATAAGCTTTCCTTTTTCTATGACTTTCTTTAAAATAAATTACAAATTTTAACGAATCAAGCAGAGAAAACGAAGATAACCAAAATCGTGACTATTTTGCTACAGGAAACGATATGTCAACAGTACAGGAGGGAGGGGGTGACTCTATTGTTCTCGAATTAGCATTTTTGACCTACTCAAAGTAACCAGTGTGACGTCACGGCTCGTTCGAACGAATTTCAATATGGCAGCCAATCTGGTCTGCTATATGCCGACTATACAACGCTCAATATTCTGTTCAGATCTATATGTACGGTCTATATGTATATTTTTTTAGTATCTAGAGGTATTAATGTGTAAGAATATCTCTACCAAGATAAAAATAATGCAAGGATTAAGTTTTTTTTTCGGAGTTTTAGTCTTGATGGTTATCAAAATGGAGACCGAAATCTTTCGACCGGGTAAAGGTCTCGGCTTTCTAGAGAAGCTAAATTAAGTAATGGTTATTTCAAAAAAAGAGGTTCTGCTTAGAAGGTAATAACCATGGACTGTGTGGAATATGGTGGATGTACATGCTCTGAATCTTTGTATCTTTGCCTCCAAAGTTGTTGTGTACAAAATAAGGACACGATGATTGGAGACCGTCATATGTATTTCCTTGGATTTCGTGGTGAAACTGTGTTCTCTTCATTTGCTAAGTACTTTTACATTAGTTATTTATGTATATCACTCATGAAGATATATATTTTAATATATCTTTAAAATGATGGTATTTTTATTTCAATCTGTTGACTGGTTGTTGTGCTATGTTTAATTAATCAAGTGTACATATTTTCCCCAAAATGGACGTGGCAATGGCGAGGTACCCCCCCCCCTAAAAACGATGGCAATTAAATTAAATATAATATATTAATATGTTAATTAAATATATATATTATTATATTATATATTAACACAATGATAATATAAAGAGAGATTTGGATTATATCAAAACGAGAATAAGAATAAATATTGTATTCACTCGTACTCGAATAAAGGTGTTTTTTTAAGAGCTGTAGAGGGTGCTCAGATCTTGATCGGCTGGGTTTAGATAGGGGGGTGTACCACTAGGTTCTGTAAACCCTGACCCTATCATAAGACAGTGACATCTTGTAAATTCATACCCTGTTGTCTTGGAGACAGATTATACCCTATCCAGTGGCCCATACCCATATAGCAAATATATGGGAGTACACCTCCCCGCATTTTATTCAGGGTTTGCCACCCCCCCCCCCCCCCCTCAATTTCAGAATCACTAATTACATTTTGTTTATATAATTTATCTACCAGTATTTTTAGCTGTTTATTTTTTATTCTGAAAATGAGAACTGTCTTACAACAAGACTTAAAGCTCAATATTTCAGAATCAGTCAGGTTTGATTTTAGAATTGATACAATATACAATGATCTCATTCTCAGTTGTTCAATGCAGAAAATGGTAACTGTTCTTAGTAATTAATACAACATGCTAAGAACAAGACTATTAACCAGTTGAACTGAAAACCTTGAAATTTCTGGGAATTTTTGATAACTATATGCTTTGAAATCAACTGAAAATTGTTAGTAATTCCTATAGGAATACCCAATAATTCCCAGACTGACAAAGAAAACTTCTATACCATTTAATTCAAATCTGAAATACTGAATATTATAGACCATGTTAATAACATAATACATATAAAATATAATTAATAGAGTGATGGCACTTAACCCGTGAAACAGATATTAGCCAAGTACAAATGTAGATATTACTAGACACTTATAATTCCATTGTTTTCTTTTGATTTGACTATTAATCACTAATTATTAGATTTTGTTTCACGGGTTAGAGTGATTCCAATAAACCTGGGCACTACTAATTAGCTGTCAGTGTTTATTAGATGCAAAGAAACAAAAGAAAAGAAAAGAGTTTATTGGAATCATATGCACACTCTATTAGTGCCATAACTCTAATAAATTTAATAATATCAATTAGTAATACGCTAATAAATATACTAATTAATAAATCATAGAAATAGTGTCTCATATTTTTTCATGTTATTTTCGTTCAAACGTTATGGCCCTATTTGTTGACAACATAGCTATAAAATCGATTGTTCAACTTTGGTGTAGGATTGCGATTGATCTAAAACAGTTATCGGAAAATTGAGACACCGTTTTTATTCCCCGAGAGTCGGTTAGAGTGTTTTTCACAAGCATAGCTTAAATTCCATATACGATTGAACTTTTAGATTGCACTACGGTCGAATTTCACGTATACTCGCCTAACAATTTCTATAATGCAAAATCTAAAAATATGAAAGAAATATCAAAATCTAAATGTATTCAGCTTTCAGAAAATGTATACTTTCTTGGTAAAATATTGTAAAACGCGCGTGTTATCGAAGTCCAAAGACATAGGGGTCCAACACGTATCCTGATACCTTAAGGTGTTGATATCGATCTTCACATCATCGGGTATTGTGGTATCGTTTGTAAGCTATTTTAAGCAAAGTCTATATCAGTTACTATCTTGTGCAAGTATGTCTTGTTGGTCAATGTTCAGAAAACCGCTTAAAGATAGAGTTATGTTGAGCAAAATCAGCATATTCAATTATCGATTATTTGCGCTAATGATTTACTATCATAACAAAAGTACAATAAACAGAGAGGATTATGGCCTTTGAGTTGTGTTATTCAACTGATGCACCTACTAAATAGTTTGACCAATCAGCTTTCATGTAACAATGGGGAAGCCATGAACGAACGCGTCGGTTTTGAGTTGATTCAGTTCCACTCATCAAACGAAGTTTATAGTATTTGAATTTATTATTATTATTATTATTATTATTATTATTATTATTATTATTATTATTATTATTATTATTATTATTATTATTATTATTATTATTATTATTATTATTATTATTATTATTAGTAATGGTAATAGAACTGAGTGGAGTGTAATTTGGTCTGAAATCATACGAGTGATTACAAAATTGCACGACCGCGTAGCGGGAGTGCAATTTGTTATCACGAGTATGATTTCAGACCAAAATTGCACGACACGAAGTTCAATTACCTATTAATCATATTCATTTTGAAATCTTTTCAAATACACTCGTTATATTTAGGTGGTAAGTTGCAATAATAAGAATAATAATTTTGATGCCTAAAATACAACTCTTTCATCCTAAATTACAAATTACTTTTTATGAAGAATCGTTTGAATTTAATAAAATTAGAGTTTCTGTGCGAAAATTAAAAAAAAAACAAAATTGGTGCAATTAATGATCCAAAATAGTGCAATTAATGATTTAATCGCACCATTTTTAGCCAATCAGATTGCAGGATTTACTAGTGATTTCAAAATGAATATGATTATTATTATTATTATATTATTGTTATTATCATCATTATTATTATTATTATTATTATTATTTATTTGACGATTTTGTATTATCGCTTCGAGATCTAAATTGTAATTTATATGAGCATTATTAATATGATATTCATGAAACATTTCTCAAATCTGATTGGCTAATAGTAGTGCAATTATATTATTATTATATTATTATGCGATTGAACATATCAAACTTATGTCCTGCATCATTGAACATTTGCTCCTGTTGGGATCCAGTATCACGCGGACAACGTTATTTTTAATGCGCTTGGGCAAAATGATTGAATTACAAATACAAAGGTGCTCTGTTTACTAATGCACGTTTGAGGCCCGATTGATCCAGCAATTTGTTCTGTTGCCGCTAAATAAAGCAGATTCGTACGTGACTGGTTTATCATTTCTCAATTCATCTTTTTCCTTTGACAATGTGTAAATCAGGTAGCTAAAATATAAGAGAGGATGGAAAAGCTGCATATGTTTCCTCAACAGGGGAAAATATATCACAAATTCGAACTTACTTATTGATCTCGTGTGTAAATATTGGAAATTGCCTTCAAAAAAAATCATTTCCGAGCCATAATTTATTTGCGAATTCCCCTATGTAGCTACTACATACAGAGTACCAACTCAGTGCACCAATATGATGTTCACGATTACCAATCAAAGAGTTTTAGATTTTATTTTGCCACAGCTTAATTATTTCCAATATACATGTATTTTATATCAAAACGCGCGTACAATTACAGAGTATTATAATCTGGCGGTAGGTCTTTGATTGACACAATTCTCAAGGAATTCAGAGGGTTTTTGTGTGTAGCGTATGTCACGCTCTCCTATATCTCTTCAGAGATTTCAGTTCGATCGACTTTGAAGAAGCGGAAAATGCCGCGGTCAAATATATTTATTTGTGCTTGAATTGCTAGCTTATTCATTCCTTACATATTTGTCTTTTATTTTTTGATGGTAGGTTTTTGGTTTTTATTTTAACCGTGCAGTAATAGGCAAAAATGTATCAACATCATGCTGTTTTTATTGATAGACCGCCGTCGCCTCATCTCCATATGTGAAACAATGACCTTTTGTGTAACATAAGTTTGATATGAATGACATGATTATTTTATCTTTTCACGAATCAGTGAGCTTTATTCCTCGGAGCCTCGCTGTTGGACGACATTTTCCAAATCATTGGTAACTTTACGTCGGAAAATTTCGGTTTTAAAGTTACTCTTCTGAGCATTAGTTCTAAATCAAGCAGCAAATATGTTAGCAAATAGGTCACACAAGTGAATAGTACTTTTCGCGCGCTCTGATTGGCTACACAAACTCGGAAATTCCTTGGCTATTCACCACCGAGCAAAACAAGATGGCGTCGTGTTTCGGGAGCGTGTCTTCTTGAAAATATATGTTGTACATTTGGTTGGCTATTTACTTGCGTTGTATATGCTAAAACAAGTATTCCTCTATTCCTCTCCGTGTCAGCACCCTCATGGAATAATTGCTAACTATCCAATGGTATTATTGAAAAGCAAAAATAAAATAAAATAGCAGCTATGTTGGTTCCCAAATACAAAGCATTCCTCATTAGCTTCTCTTGTTGGTTCATCCAACATGGCGGCTGTATCTTTGTTATTTATTTCTCAAAGGATTTTCGGTCACGTGGTTGCACACCAAGAATATGTTAGTAGTGCACTAGGTTCGCAAAGGATTACTGGGTAAAATGTACAGTCGCTTTAATTAAATACTAAGACTGTCATGGCAGCCATGTTGGTTCCCAAATACAAAGCATTCCTCATTAGCTTCTCTTGTTGGTTCATCCAACATGGCGGCTGTATCTTTATTATTTATTTCTCAAAGGATTTTCGGTCATGTGGTTGCACACCAAGAATATGTCAGTAGTGCACTAGGTTCGCAAAGGATTACTGGGTAAATTGCACAAGGGCGTTTTTATATAATAAATGAGGACTGGATCTACGTCATCTGATTTGCATATTGAGATTTCAAACCTCTATAACTCACAGATGCGAAGCTCAAACCAGGAAACTACTACACCATCCCATTATTTACTTCATAAATAATCGATTTCCAAAATAAAACAAATTGGGCTTATAGGCACTTTAAACTTAATCATATAGTGTACTGTATATCTAATATAATATACAAACTATTACTAAACGGCTTTTTTGATTTTATTCAAAGTTGTTTGATAAAGAACCAAGATGAAGATTTATCAGACGATGTTCCTGTTCTTGTTTGTTTATGGTTATAAAGGTATGGTGAACATTTCCCTGGATAAAACGGCCGTTCTTCAAACCTTTGATATTTCTTTCAAATACTCGAATTCTCTATATTTACAGATGTTGACTCTTACTATTTCATTATATTTAGATTCAGATATTTGTGTATTTTAAATATAGTTTAATTTCATTAAAGGAGAGTTATGGGTGTGACGATCCATTAGGAATGGAGAATGGGAAAATCGATAACTCCCAGATCACAACATCCCTTAACTATGGCAAATGTTTCGACGCCTATACCTTGCCAAATGCCAGACTTAATATGCAATCACACAAAACTCGTCAATGGATTCAAATTGACCTTGGGTCTGTTAAGAAGGTCACAGCTATCGCCACCCAAGGTCATACAGTCGATCGTACGTGGATTAAGACGTATCAGATCTTAAGCGGTGATAAACGTAATTCCTTAGCCTTGTATGACAAAGGCAAGATCTTCACAGGCAACACGGATAGCAGCACCGTTGTCAAGAACTTGCTCGACCCACCCATAAAAGCCAGGTACATCAGAGTGGTGATGAAGAGTTGGCAGACATGGCCTGGCATGAAGATTGAACTGTACGGATGTGATACAGGTAACTATAATATATGTCAACTGAAATAGTTATTTCTTATGATGGAAATCTAAACAAAGGAAGGTGAATTATTACGCAATTTAGTATTATTTGTTATTTGAGACAAACGAAGTGACATCAGTAAACAATTATTGGACGAGGTTGAGCAAAATATCGGCGTGATTTGTCAGTGGCGAGCAGATTAATTATTTGCCGATGCCGAAGGCAGAGTCAAATAATTAATCTGCGAGACACTGACAAAATCGATATTTTGCGATAACCGAGTTCAATAATTGTTTTATCATTCGACTCATTTCTATCAATAAGGAATTTATTGAACATAAACACCACATATCAAACTTATGTTATACAAAAGGTCATTGTTTCACATATGCAGATGAGGCGAGTCTTCTTGTTTAGGCGAAAAACAGCATGATTTTGATACGTTTTTACTTTTTACTGCATTGTTAAAATAAAAAACAAAAACCTACCAACGGAATATAAAAGACGAATATGTAAGGAATGAATAAGCTGGCAATTCAAGCAAAAATAAAGAGGTTTGAAGGTGGCATTTTCAGTTTCTTCAAAATAGATCGAACTGAAATCTCTGAAGAGATATGGGAGAGCGTTAGATACGCTACACACAAAAACCCTTTGAATTCTTTGGGAATTGTGTCAATCAAAAACCTACCGCCAGATTCAAATGCTCTGTAATGATACGCGCGTTTTGATATAAAATACATGTATATTGGATATAATTAAGAGGTGGCAAAATAAAATCTAAAAACTCTTTGTTTGGTAATCGTGAACATCATATTGGTACTCTTTATCCCGGTCTGTATGTAGAAGCTACATAGACAAATAAATTATGGCTCGGAAAGGACGTTTTTGAAGGCAATTTCTAATATTTACACACAAGATCAATAGGTCTGAAGTTCGAATTTGTGATATATTTTCCCCTGTTGAGGAAACATATGCAGCTCTATAGCATCCTCTTTTATACTTCTAATTTACACATCAGTTGTCAAAGGCGGAAAAAGATCAATTGAGAAATGCTTTATTTAGCGGCCAAAGAACAAATTGCTCGATTAATCGGGACTCAAACGTGCTTTTAATAGTAAACAAAGCACATTTGTAATTCAATAATTTCATCTTGCACAAGCGCATTCAAAAACGTTGTCCGCGTGATACTGTGTCCCAACAGGAGCAAATGTTCAATGATGTAGGACATAAGTTTGATATGAAAAATATTGTAAAACGAGCTGCCATGTTTACACCGTGAATGATCAATTAAGTGCGCATGCTCAGACCGTTATTTGCAGCGAACATTGCTTAATCTTCATTGCGCATGCTCAGATCGTTATTTGTACGCAGTTATTTGCAGGTCTTCCAGCCAATCAGAACTGCGGATAGAAATGAGTCGAATGATAATTCTTATTATTTGATTTTTATTACATTTATTTAGTGTCATGACAAATAGAGATGTGTGGTCAATTACTACGCAATATGTTGCTATAGTCGCAGCAAGGTGAATATAAAAGAAACGTGAGAAACGAAAATGGCTGTGTGTTAATTGCTTCATCGATGTTTCGTACGAGTCTCAAAGTCTCAAAATACTCTCAAAGTTCTTTTTCCTGGATTCTCATTGGACGAGTCATATAATGCAAGGATTAAGTGTGTTTTTTTCCCGGAGTTTTAGTCTTGACGGTTATCAAAATGGAGCCGGGTAAATATCTCGGCTTTATACTAATAGAGAAGCTAATCTGAGGAATGGTTACTTCCAAAAAAGGAGAATCTACTTAGAAGGTACTTGCAGAACTTGCAAAGAAAATTCAAAATATATACAAAAACCGCGCGGTTAGAATAATTACAAATTCACCGTATGGCTGTAGCTCTGCTCCTCTCCTAGCTAAATTAGGATTAGACACACTAATAGTTCGGAGAGGAAAACTCTTAGCTGCAGAAATGTTCAAAATTTATAATAAGCAGGTACCCGGAAATTTAATAAGTAAATTTACAATGGTCAAAACGCCATACGATACCAGAGGTTCGCAATCTAAATTACAATTGCCTCTCCCAAAAAACAAACTACGGGAAAAGACGTTTCCGCTATAGAGGAGCATTTATCTGGAATAAATTACCGGAAGATTTGCGAAACTTCAAATCTATCCCAACTTCTAAATCAAAACTAGACCAGTTACCCTCTTCCTTCTTTGATGACAAATTAGTTTAGTTTTATCACACACGATCTCCGGAATCAACCGACTTTATCATCGCTGGTTCGGCTCAGTTCAGCACGTGTTCCGAAGAAAGTTCGTTGAAACCGAATACGATACAATGTGAAGCTGTTGGTGCCACGGCTCGTCACAAGCAAGGTCTCCTGGACATTCCATCTCCTGGAATAACACCAAGATCCTTGAAGTAGAAACAAGATGGCACCAAAGGAAATGGTCAGAAGCATGCCACATTGCTAAGAGTACAGATGCCATTAGTAACAGAGACACTGGCAGAATTATGCCACAAAATTACACTGCTCTTTTTAATAAATTTTAATCTGTCATCTATTACACATTCTTAAGAGCCATTGTCAGTAAATTTTGAGAATCGCGCGACAGTTGTAAAAAATCAAATACAATTTTATTTCACCAAAGTGACCCCTTGGGTGAACTCTTTTCGAAAATCATAGTAAAAAGTTCCAGCGCTTTTTACTTTTTTCAAAATTTACGAAAGTTCAAATTACCGGCTGACGCGCTCTGAGGCCCATGTGAAAAGTCGAAATTTTGTGCAAGTTCAGCAAATTCGTGCTCCAAAATGGAAACTCGTATCGCATTACAAATTTAGAATCACGATATCTAATGTTTCCACTGTATAAAATCCTAAAAATCATGTTTAAATGATATATTTTAACCTCGGTAATGTGCCGTTGTTTTCACTACCTGAGAGTACTCAAGAAAACTCCTAAATTTTGGCCGTATCTAAAGCCCTATATTGATGTGGGGTATATATTGTTTAGGGCCAAAAAATAGTCCGAAGCCAAGTTTAAACCATCTACTTTGTACTCTCGAAATCACTAAGTTGGCCCGCAAATTCCCTGCTCTGTAGAATGAAATCTATCTAGGCAATTTTGGCCAATATTGCGCCCTTCACGCAACAGTGATTTTGTCTTAAAGTTTTCGGTTCATAGCTGGATCTGATTTTAGAAGCAGCCTCGAGAACAACAAACGATTTTAGTGTTTCTTTTTTGTAAGAGCTTGAAATTGAGCTATTTTAAACTCAGTTCGAGATATTTTCTTGTTGTTGTTGTATTGTACAGTACTGATTAGACGAGGTAAATGTAAACAAACTGAATAAATTAAAGTAACCGTCACGCAATAATCAGTCGATAGAAATTTTAAAGCTTATCACTTTTTAGTGTTGAAAGTATTAACTAAGTAAGTCGTATTTGGTATAGGAATGGGCGACGTTATCAATTTATTTACCAAATATTAGTATGGTAGTAATAAACTGAAGGCTCGAGTCCATCTAAAATCGCACGATTCAAGTTTGATTCAAGATTCACGATTCAATTGAATGCATAGTGGTTTGTATTATCCTGTTTCAGGAAAAAGTAATATAACAATAGAGTTGATGTTCTTGGGCGTAAATATGTTTTTGGCCCTTCTCAGAGCTCATTTTAACCCGCCTGGAGCCTCGGGCCAAAATGAGCCTGACTCGGGCCAAAAACATATTTACGCCCGCGACATCAACTCTATTGTTATATTGCAGCTCTGATAAAGGTCAAGGCACTTATTGTGAGATCCTTCTTCTGGTATGTTTTAAACTCCATAAAATCCGCGAAGAATGCTGCTCAATTCTGTATTTTAAAAAGGCTTACTTTCAATTCGTCTCGGCGTACCAGTCACTGAACTTTTTCATTCTCCACAAAGTTTGTTTCCTCGTATTTTAGAGCACGTATTCTTCTTTGAGTTTCTGTAAGTCCTCCTCTTCATCTTGCTGAGAAGACTGTGAATTTCCTTCTTCGTTAGGTTTTTCAGTCATTTTGTCGTTATAAAGCACAAAAACAATAGCCGACTCTCGAGTCAAAGTGCTGCCAGCCAAGAAATAACGGCGCGAAATAGTTGAATGGTTTGCCGTTCTGATTGGCTGGCTGGACCGCTGATTTCACCATTTTAGACCGCAAAATACACGACAATGCCCGATTATAATAAAGGTTTGTCTTCGAATGTTATTACTCGGGCAATTCCGGAGGAAGCCCGAGTTATAAAATACGCTTTCTTTTTTTTTTTTTATATATTTTTTTGGTTGTACACATAATGCGAAGTATTTGTTCGTATCGAGTTTCAGGCCAAAATCCGAATTATTTGTTTGTATCGAGTTTCAAGATTGCTCAGTCGAATGAAAGAAATACCCTAATCTCACATATACAAACACGCTGATTGTTATTTTTAGCAAGTGAGTTGATAGAGAAGCAGTTGTGTTTAATATGCAGAAGAGAAATGAAGAAGCATGATTAACTGAAAATAGTGTTATTGAAGCCTTTGTAAGCTTAAATATATTTAACAAAAACAAACGCGCCTTGAATTATATACAACGAACAAACGAAGGGCGTTATCAGAACCATCTGACCTATGCAACCTCAAGACGTACCAAGTACGTACTGATTCGAGATCTTTATCTATGCTCATCGACAAATAATCTCCCTCGTCACGCAACTGTTATTGTCATTGTTATAACGTGCATTGGACGCATGATAAAAAAAAACCCGGGTCAAGTATCGGAGATTGAGCAAAAGATAGAGATCTACTTGTCATAATGCCCGAGTATACGCTCATTGAGCTTCTTGTTAAATTAAAATTTACACAGTAATCTTAACGAGTCGATTTAAAGTCCTTGTGTTTGATGATGTGTCAAGTAATAAGTATGTGATTTTTCATTACATTTCATTTTTTTTGAAATGCATTCCATGAAATATCTAAAAAGAGAGCCAAAAGGGTTGAAGTGATTAGCGTTATGTAGCCACGTGCCTACATGAGCAGCTTTGTAGCATCTCCTGTAACAGTGCGACGTATGGAGACAGGATGCTGAAGCTGAAACTTCGAAAGGATACCATGTCTTGCCTCCTGGTAGTGAAGCTCTTCATCAGCTGTCAGTAGGTCTTCCTCTTCTGGTGCCTGACGACGTGCCTTAGCAGCGAGCCTGGAGAAGGACAAGGACTTTAAATCGACTCTTTAAGATTACTGTGTAAATTTTAATTTAACAAGACGCTCAATGAGCGTATACTCGGGCATTATGACAAGTAGATCTCTATCTTTTTGCTCAATCTCCGATACTTGACCCGGGTTTTTTTATCATGCGCGCGTCCAATGCACGTTATAACAATGACAATAACAGTTGCGTGACGAGGGAGACTATTTGTCGGTGAGCATAGATAAAGATCTCGAATCAGTACGTACTTGGTACGTCTTGAGGTTGCATAGGTCAGATGGTTCTGATAACGCCCTTCGTTTGTTCGTTGTATATAATTCAAGGCGCGTTTGTTTTTGTTAAATATATTTAAGCTTACAAATGCTTCAATAACACTATTTTCAGTTAATCATGCTTCTTCATTTCTCTTCTGCATATTAAACACAACTGCTTCTCTATCAACTCACTTTCACTTGCTAAAAATAACAATCAGCGTGTTTGTGATGTGAGATGAGGGTATTTCTTTCATTCGACTGAGCAATCGTGAAACTCGATACAAACAAATAATTCGGATTTTGGCCTGAAACTCGATACGAACAAATACTTCGCATTATGTGTACAACCAAAAAAGAAAAAAAATTAAAAGAAAGCGTATTTTAATAACATTCGAAGACAAACCTTTATTATAATCATTTCATCGGGCATTGTGGTGTATTTTTGCGGTCTAAAATGGTGAAATCAGCGGTCCAGCCAGCCAATCAGAACGGCAAACCATTCAACTATTTCGCGTCATTATTTCTTGGCTGGCAGCACTTTGACTCGAGGGTCGGCTATTGTTTTTGTGCTTTATAACGACAAAATGACTGAAAAACCTAACGAAGAAGGAAATTCACAGTCTTCTCAGCTAGATGAAGAGGACTTACAGAAACTCGAAGAAGAATTCGTGCTCTAAAATACGAGGAAACAAACTTTGTGGAGAATGAAAAAGTTCAGTGACTGGTGCGCTGAGACGAAATGAAAGTAAGCCTTTTTAAAATACAGAATTGAGCAGCATTCTTCGCGGATTTAATGCAGGATCTCACAACAAGTGCCTTGACCTTTATCAGAGCTGCAATATAACAATAGAGTTGATGTCGCGGGCGTAAATATGTTTTTGGCCCGAGTCAGGCTCATTTTGGCCCGAGGCTCCAGGCGGGTTAAAATGAGCTCTGAGAAGGGCCAAAAACATATTTACGCCCAAGAACATCAACTCTATTGCTATATTACTTTTTCCTGAAAAAGGATAATACAAACCACTATGCATTCAATTGAATCGTGAATCTTGAATCAAACTTGAATCGATATATCGTGCGATTTTAGATGGACTCGAGCCTTCAGTTTATTACTACCATACTAATATTTGGTAAATAAATTGATAATGTCGCCCATTTCTATACCAAATACGACTTACTTAGTTAATACTTTCAACACTAAAAAGTGATAAGCTTTAAGAGGATATTTATTTGAACATCGCGTAATATCCGCGAAAAGCGCCAAAAACGAGCGCTTTTGAACAGTTTGACTTTCGATTTTCGCTTTGGATTAACACTCTAATTTAATTTAAACTAAGCACAAACTATTAAAAACAAAGTAAATTGGCTGTTTAAAGCTGTTTTAGCGTTGTACAAAGCCATTTTCCTGCTTTTTGTTCAAATTTGAGCTAATTCAGGGAAAAACATCAGCAATACTAGCAAATATACAGATCTAGCCCATGTGGACAGTTTTCAAATCAAATTTTCACTTTGGATTAACACTCTAATTTCACTTTTACCGGTAAAAAAACCATCCCAAATAACTTGAACTCTTTGCTAAAGCAGTTTTAGCCTTGTACAAAACGTATTCTCCATGCTATTGGTTTTTGGCGCTCAATACGCGCGTTCGTAAAAAATCTCCTCTTAAAATTTCTATCGACTGATTATTGCGTGACGGTTACTTTAATTTATTCAGTTTGTTTACATTTACCTCGTCTAATCAGTACTGTACAATACAACAACAACAAGAAAATATCTCGAACTGAGTTTAAAATAGCTCAATTTCAAGCTCTTACAAAAAAGAAACACTAAAATCGTTTGTTGTTCTCGAGGCTGCTTCTAAAATCAGATCCAGCTATGAACCGAAAACTTTAAGACAAAATCACTGTTGCGTGAAGGGCGCAATATTGGCCAAAATTGCCTAGATAGATTTCATTCTACAGAGCAGGAAATTTGCGGGCCAACTTAGTGATTTCGAGAGTACAAAGTAGATGGTTTAAACTTGGCTTCGGACTATTTTTTGGCCCTAAACAATATATACCCCACATCAATATAGGGCTTTAGATACGGCCAAAATTTAGGAGTTTTCTTGAGTACTCCCAGGTAGTGAAAACAACGGCACATTACCGAGGTTAAAATATATCATTTAAACATGATTTTTAGGATTTTATACAGTGGAAACATTAGATATCGTGATTCTAAATTTGTAATGCGATACGAGTTTCCATTTTGGAGCACGAATTTGCTGAACTTGCACAAAATTTCGACTTTTCACATGGGCCTCAGAGCGCGTCAGCCGGTAATTTGAACTTTCGTAAATTTTGAAAAAAGTAAAAAGCGCTGGAACTTTTTACTATGATTTTCGAAAAGAGTTCACCCAAGGGGTCACTTTGGTGAAATAAAATTGTGTATTTGATTTTTTACAACTGTCGATCGCGCGATTCTCGAAATTTACTGACAATGGCTCTTAAGGATATGGTATACGTTCGCGGGTGTCATGCGCTTCAGAAATTCTGTACGCAACACAAAAGGCTAAACTATAGAAAACTATATATCATAGTAAAGCTTAAGAACTGTAGAAAACCATGAAATAATAAAAAATCGTAAAAGTTTTAATCGCATTGAGAGAGAAGGCCCCATTCCAAAAATGGAGGCTTTCATAAAATCGAATTACCAGCGCTCCAGTTACGGTCAATTCTGAATCTGCATGCTCAATCGCTATCACCAGGTATTGTTTTCCAAAAGCGTGTCGGGGATTTTCGATACTTGATTCCTAAAAAAAATGACAAGCATTTGAAATTTGATGTTATATATATTTCGAGTTGATGTAATATGAACGCTAATAACTTGAAATCTAAAGCGACATCAAACAATCCCCGATACGCTTTTTGAGATCGAATACCAAAGATGATGTCTGCCAAATTTCGTGGAAATTAGACGTTTCTAGATACCCTATTAATTCACGTTTATGTCGAGCATCACGGCAAAATATACTTAGGAGAAATAAGCTTCCAAAGTTGTGTAAACAAGAGACCTCATTTCCGCCATTTTCCGGCTGGGACACCTTTTTATCCAATCAGAATCGTTATGAGGTCACTGAGGTCATCATAAACTAATTGAGCCAGCAAACTCCCGACAAACTGGTTCTTTAAGCCTCGAGAATCCAACGAACGAGACTTCTAAAATGTATAAACTAATATAGACGGCAAGGCGCTTTGCTCTCGAACTGAACTTTTTATCACAACACCACGGAAATTCAAATTCCCGGACGTTCTTTCGCGCGCCATCAACAGTGCGCCCAGCAAGTGTTAATTAGTTGACACATTTCGTGCTTGTTGGTATTATTCGACAGAGCACATTTTCGTCCATGTGTCCGCCAAAAGCTTGGTTTTAAAATTAAAATGTTTTGGTTGAAGAAACGAACAAACTCATCAACATCTATCATGTTTGTTATTAAAGGTAAAAAAATGTGGTCTGGCCGTTGAGGATGGAGCTATATGGATGTTCAGGTAACTGATACTTTCAACACGAACCCATGAACCTTCATCTCCTATATTGTCTATATTAGCTATATGGATGTTCATGTACCTGGCTATACGTTTACCAGTAATCCATAATCAGTAGCCTCCATCTCCTATATCGTCTATATTAGCAGGGACCTACATTTTCACCACGAACCCATGTCAGGTCAAATGCACAACGCCAATTACTTTGTTATATTATATTAGAATCAGCGAACAGACCGGTCTGTCAGGGCAAATGGACAACGCCCTTACTTTGTCATATTATATTAGAATCAGCGAACAGACCGGTCTGCCAGGTCAAATGGACAACACCCTTACTTTGTCATATTATATTAGAATCAGCGAACAGACCGGTCTGTCAGGTCAAATGGACAACACCCTTACTTTGTCATATTTTATTAGAATCAGCGAACACTGCAGACCGGTCTGTCAGGTCTAATGGACAACTCCCTTACTTTGTCATATTATATTAGAATCAGCGAACAGACCGGTCTGTCAGGGCAAATGGACAACACCCTTACTTTGTCATATTTTATTAGAATCAGCGAACACTGCAGACCGGTCTGTCAGGTCTAATGGACAACTCCCTTACTTTGTCATATTATATTAGAATCAGCGAACAGACCGGTCTGTCAGGTCATATGTACGACGCCCTTACTTTGTCATATTATATTATAATCAACGAACAGACCGGTCTGTCAGGTCAAATAGACAACGCCCTTACTTTGTCATATTATACTGATTAAAATGAGCGAACATACCGATCTGTCAGGTGATATCGACAACGCCCTTACTTTGTCATATTATATTATAATCAACGAACAGACCGGTCTGTCAGGTCAAATAGACAACGCCCTTACTTTGTCATATTATACTGATTAAAATGAGCGAACATACCGATCTGTCAGGTGATATCGACAACGCACTTACTTTGTCATATTACATGTATATTAGAATCAGCGAACAGACTGGTCTGTCAGGTCAAATGGACAACGCCCTTACTTTGTCATATTTCTATTCTTCTCTTTTCAGTGTAGGAAGACAATCAAGAACCTGATATACATGCACGTGGTTAAATAACAATGGAATCTAAAGCCGTCCAGCAACACACTATTTATTCCACTCTGTATTCATTGTTCTCATTTGTTCAGTTATTCGCGCATTTGTGTATAATACAATTTTAATGAGCTGAGAATTGCCAGTTTTCAATAGTGTTATCTGTGGTAGATTAGAAATCGTGGTCAGTGATTATCAGCTGATTGAAACACAGTAATGTGTTTTGTTCTCTTGCCACTCAGTGTCCAGTCGTATGGTGTGTACTAATGGATACGATCTGTTTTAAGTCTTTTTAAATAAATCACGTGCATTGGTTTGTATTGTGTGCTAATGGGATACGATCTGTTTTAAGTCTTTTTTGTGTATTATTTTATCAGTAAGCTTAAATAAATAATGTGCATTGGTTTGTATTGTAGCGTGATGAATAAAATGGACATTCAACATCCAAACACCGTCTAACTTGTTAAGTTAGAGGCATAGTTATGAGGGGCATATAATAAACAGGGGGGATTAAGTTTGTCGACTGCCATACAGCTGTAATTTCAAATTATAAAACACCGTCTTACCTGGAAAACATAATCAATTTCATTCATAATCACTGTATTAATTTTGATTATCCATTTTCAAAGAGTACAAATAAGCTCAATCTTTGTTATCTGGGGATTGGTTGTTTTTGAACAATTGGTTGACCTCTGGGGATTAGGCAGAGGTTATTATTTGTCTTGTATCCTCATTAGCCAGAATGCCTATTGTTTCATGGCCATTGCTACTTAACCCAATTATCACCTGCGGTCAGTTCACGAATATTCATGCATGAACAAGCAGATCTCTGATTGGCTCGTGTCGTTCACTATGGGGAATACGTATATCATTAGTATGCTGTCAATCAAGCATGGATACTCTTTGGGAATAGAAGACCTTCAGTTATAGCTGTCAATCAAAATCAACGAATCTTCAACGAACATATTTCGCCGAAATCCCGAACGATGCTCGAATAAATCATATCTGGCGAAACCAAATTTCTGATCAACATAAATTGTAGTTTGATCATTCCAGTATTAAAATTAACCCGGCATTGAAACAACAAGCCGTTTCTTGTAGTTTGATTCGAGTATAACAACTAACGGCCGGCATTGAAACAACAAGCCACGGCCATTACAAATGGCTAACCCGGCATTGAAACAACCAGCCTTTCTTGTAGTTTGATTCGAGTATAACAACTAACGGCCGGTGTAATATGCGTAACTGTCCCCCATGATAAACTGTCCCCCGGGGTCAAGTTAGGCATGGATAGGTAACATGATACACTGTCCCCCATGATAAACTGTCTCCCCGTGTATATATAAATTTCGAACAGTCCGAAACAGCTATTTTGAGAACTGTTTAATTGCCAAAATTATATATAACAGTGTATGAAGTTTATCGGTCAATAAGAAGGATGATAAATACAATTGAAACTAATCGCTTGCAGTAATAAAACATCAGGATATAACTGATGAGAGAGACATGAATAGAAAACTTCATACGATGATAAAATTAAATCATTACCAGAAATTACGGACATCTGACGTCACGGTATTAGTTTTCAGTACGATCGACATTTCAAAATGGCCGCTCAACAACAACACAAAGAAATGTATGGGACTTCAAACATAATTTGAAATTTTGACATTTATACAGCTTTGAATTTTAGGTGCCGACCTCCAGATGTAAAATATAGTCTTTATAACATATTCTGTGAACATTTTTGCATCGTTTAATTCATTCTACTGGGCGCAAAATGGATCCAAAACAACAACGAATATTGACAATACATGCCCCTTAATCGAGCAAAAAAAGTGTTACCTGCATTACTTTCCGAGCTTTAAACTTTCGATGATTGCATGGATCCATCGGTGCCGACATCTCAATCATTGCCTCAACTCACAGTAAGTCTAAATCCGTCAAAATGATATGATTTCGATGATATCAAAGGCCGCAAACCACAAGTGAAAAAGCACTATTTCTCGGAGGCCTTGAGCAAACATCTGAGCTGTTGAATGTCCTGAAATCACCAAGAAATCACCCAAAATATAGCAATTTTCGCCGATTGATTCGGCCATTTTACAAGAACTTAGTAGCCTGGTAGTTTTATGTGTGATACTGCTGTTCAAAGAAGGTGAAGGCTCCTAAAAGCGGGAAATTCAAACTCATAGTTCATGGATTGGGTTTCCTGTGTTCTTTTTAAAATTTCGAAGTGCCAAGAGTGAGTCGTTCGTACTCTGTGCCGAGCGTAAGCAAGCTCTTCAATATTAAATCTATCAACCACAACACAAACGCTTGGTATTTCTAAACAAACTTAGAGTAGTTTGGTTTTGATAAATTGGTTAATTTTGATATAAATTCGAGGAGAATTTCGGACTGCCAGTAGACCGCTGGTCATAATATCGCGGGAGTAAAATGTCTCAAATTTCTGGTAATGCTTTCCATCCAAGTATACACTTTGCTTGGCTTGTTGTGCTGTAGTTTACGTACGTGACATTTCAGTTGAGTGTGGAATTATAATTATTTCCCTGTCCAAACAAAACAATACCTAGCTCATTATTATTTTCATCCTGTTCGAAAAAAGCTTATCTACAAAAAACATATTTGAGCCTGTAATCTAAATATACGTTTTTCCTGTTTACTTCGGCCGTTCGTTTTTCATGACTCAAAAACTTGTTCTGTTGAAAAACAAACCTTTTTAACTCTTTATTCTGTAATATAGAGGGGAGACAATTTATCATGGCTTGGTTCACGGTTATGATATCTTGTCTCCATCTTGTAATATAGAGGGGAGATATTTTATCATTGCTTGGTTCACGGCTATGATATCTTGTCCCCCTCTTGTAATATAGAGGGGAGACAATTTATCATGGCTTGGTTCACGGTTATGATATCTTGTCTCCATTTTGTAATATAGAGGGGAGATATTTTATCATGGCTTGGTTCACGGCTATGATATCTTGTCCCCCTCTTGTAATATAGAGGGGAGACAATTTATCATGGCTTGGTTCACGGTTATGATATCTTGTCTCCATTTTGTAATATAGAGGGGAGATATTTTATCATGACTTGGTTCACGGCTATGATATCTTGTCCCTCTCTTGTAATATAGAGGGGAGACATTTTATCGTGGCTTGGTTCACGGCTATCATATCTTGTCCCCCTCTTGTAATATAGAGGGGAGATATTTTATCATGCCTCGGTTCACGGCTATGATATCTTGTCTTTTTAATTTAATTTTATCATCGTATGGAGTTTTCTATTCACGTCTCTCTCATCAGTTACATCCTGATGTTTTATTACTGCAAGCGATTAGTTTCAATTGTATTTATCATCCTTCTTATTGACCGATAAACTTCATACACTGTTATATATAATTTTGGCAATTAAACAGTTCTCAAAATAGCTGTTTCGGACTGTTCGAAATTTATATATACACGGGGAGACAGTTTATCATGGGGGACAGCAGGGGCGGATCCAGGGGGAGGGTTCTGGGAGTTGCAACCCCCCCTATGGATATTTTTTAAATACTTGTATATGTCAGTATGTCTGTCCGTAGGTCCCTCTTGCTTTTCAGCTCTCTCCCTCGTAAGAATAATATATATTAATTCATACTGTTTGCACGACCGTTCAACTTCGAGGGCGATTTGACTGATAACTGAAAGAACCTGCCTTTTTTAGCGGCAAAAGTTCAAGGCAAGATCTCACGTAAATATATATATATTTTTTAAATGATTTAACAAATCCGGAAAAACACCCAAAGCAAATTTAAAGACTACACTTGTTGTTGAAATCGAGAAAAATGTTGCCAAAAGTTATCTAACTCGAAAAAATCCGCGAAATAGTGATTCGACTGTTCGGGTTGTTTTCGTAAAGTCACGTGATGTGACGTCACAAGTGGAACACGTGCACAGCGCTGAGAATGTACGAACTGAAATTGTTTACTAACTTGAAGGTGCTTTTTATATTTCTTCGCTTTTCGAAACTTAGTTTTACACACTAGCTCACCCAAGAAGACTCTTCCAAGCATCTTTGTTGGATGTCCAATAAACTCACAATTTTACTGAAAATTGAGTTTTTTGTTGTGTTACTGTAATAAAACAACTCCAGATCTCTAAAAATTGCATTTCAGAGCTTGTAGATTTCAAAATTTTCTGGGGGGGGGGGCATACCCCCACACCCCCCTAGTAGTCCGCGGCTTCGCCGCTCAGATAACACAACCCCCTGTTTTTAAAAAAAAACTGGATCCGCCCCTGGACAGTTACACATATTACACCGGCCGTTAGTTGTTATACTCGAATCAAACTACAAGAAAGGCTCGTTGTTTCAATGCCGGTTAGCCATTTGTATGGCGTGGCATTTGTTTAATGCCGGCCGTGTTATACTCGAATCAAACTACAAAAAAACGGCTTGTTGTTTCAATGCCGGGTTAGTTTTAATACTGGAATGATCAAACTACAATTTATGTTGATCAGAAATTTGGTTTCGCCAGATATGATTTATTCGAGCATCGTTCGGGATTTCGGCGAAATATGTTCGTTGAAGATTCGTTGATTTTGATTGACAGCTATAACTGAAGGTCTTCTATTCCCAAAAGAGTGCATGCTTGACTGACAGCATACTAATGATATACGTATTCCCTCGAGTGAACGACACGAGCCAATCAGAGATCTGCTTGTTCATGCATGAATATTCGTGAACTGACCGCAGGGGTGAAGTAGCGATGTCCATGAAACAATAGGCATTCTGGCTAATGAGTACCAAAGGAAGACATGAAGAAGGTGTATGTCGCATTATTTTCTTGCTGCGTGACAAGAGCCATCCATTTGGAGCTGGTTGAAGACCTTTCCGCAGAGGCATTTAGACGAGCCGTAAGGAGGTTTGCAGCAAGACGGGACACACCGAAGTTAATTAATTGTTTCAGATAATGCAAAAACATTTAAAGCCACCGACAAACCACTTTTTAGCCATCCAGAAATAGTAAGTGAGTTAGAAAATGAGAAAATTGAATGGAGATTTAATTTGAAAGGTTCCCTGGTCAGGAGGGTTTTTTGAGAGAATGGTTGGATCAGTAAAGAGGTGCATAAGGAAGATGATAGGCAACGCAAAACTAACGTTTGACGAGTTGTTAAGTGTGTTGGTAGAAGTGGAAGGAACGTTGAACATGTGTCCCCTCACCTACGAGTACGATGAAATGGGAGAGGAGGTGCTCACATCGTCACACCTATTCTTTGGTAGGAGAATTCAGACCATGCCAGACGAAGTTGAATTGTAGAACATGAACAGGAGAATGAGAGTAGTTGTAGCAAGAGGTTTAGGTACTTAATTAAAACCTTAGGTTAGCACATTTCTGGAACAGTCTAATAAAATTTCACCGAGGTAAGGTAAGCAATGACGCTAAACTTATCCAGACAGGTGATGTAGTGACAGTGTTTGAGAGAAACAAGAAAAGGGGACAATGGAAATTACCCGGGGGGGGGGGGGGGGGGGGGGGGGTTACTCCCGGAAATTTAGGATAGGGGTGTGCCCCCGGGATGTTGAAACCCTGACCCTATTTAAGGATGAAGAATCGGAAAATTCATACCCTTTCCAAGGACTTGTCACTGAAATATAGACCCAATTTAAGGAAAAAGTTAATAGTATTCCTTTGGACAAATCAAACTTATGTTATACAAAAGGTCATTGTTTCACATATGCAGATGAGGCGAGTCTTGTTTAGGCGAAAAACAGCATGATTTTGATACATTTTTGGTTTTTACTGCATTGTTAAAATACAAATCAAAAACCTACCAACGGAATATAAAAGACGAATATGTAAGGAATGAATAAGCTGGCAATTCAAGCACAAATAAAGAGGTTTGAAGGTGGCATTTTCCGTTTTCTTCAAAGTCAATCGAACTGAAATCTCTGAAGAGGTATAGGAGAGCGTGACATACGCTGCACACAAAATCCCTCTGAATTCTTTGGGAATTGTGTCAATCAAAAACCTACCGCCGGATTCTTATGCTCTGTAATTGTACGCGCATTTTGATATAAAATACATGTATATTAAACTTAATTAAGCGGTGGCAAAATGAAATCTAAAACTCTTTGTTTGGTAATTGTGAACATCATATTGGTGCTCTGTATCGCGGTCTGTATGTAGAAGCTACATAGGCCGGCGAATTCGCAAATAAATTATGGCTCGCAAAGGACGTTTTTTGAAGGCAATTTCCAATATTTACACGCACGAGATCAATAAGATAGTTCGAATTTGTGATATATGCAGCTTTTCCATCCTCTCTTATATTTTAGCTACCTGATTTACACATTGTCAAAGGAAAAATATGAATTCAGAAATGATAAACCAGTCACGTACGAATCTGCTTTATTTAGCGGTCATAGTGAACAAATTGCTGGATCAATCGGGCCTCACGTGCATTAGTAAACAAAGCATTAACAAAAAACGTTGTCCGCGTGATACTGGATCCCAACAGGAGCAAATGTTCAATGATGCAGGACATAAGTTTGATATGATCGCTAATATCAGAAGTGCATACGCTGGCTGTTACGCTAAGCGGATTTTTTAGTCAAAATAAAAAAGGAGGATCCGGAGGTTCAAAAATCATACCCTATTCGGGGGCACATACCTATATAGCATATATATGGTAGGTAGTACCCCCACCCCAACCCCAAATCCCCCACGCCCACCCTCCCCCCGGGGGAAATTAACAGTTAATCAAGGGAAGGGACAATGCAGTCAGAGGTGCAAACGTAAGAGTCATAGTCAAAGGGAAGCCTATGCGCATGTCCAGGCCAATTCAGCAGCCCTACCCCATAGCAGTAAGAAGTGTATGTCGGGAGGGTGAGCTAGGTAACTCCGTTAGGAATGGCACTTAAGGCGTAAGGACTACGCGAGCTGCAGCGTTAGATTCAATGTGAAAGACAAATTCCATGCTTGATTCGTAGACGATTCAAAGGGGGGGGGGGGGGGGGGGAGAGTGTCGTAAAACTTCTTTAATGATAATAACTAGTAGTAATATATATATGAATCCAAATGTCTGAAAAAAAATCAGACTTAGAACAGAATCAGATATTATTTCCAGTAGTTTCATGACCCCATTTGGATTCATATATACACAGCATAGCTACTGACGGACATATTTCTATTTACATGTTAGTAATACATTCACCTATAGGATTTGATATGAAGTATTATTGTGTGACACAAACTTGTAAGAACATTAAGTGCCCCTAATAAATAATACAATATTTTGTGAATCAGTTCTTCCTATAGGTGGATGTATTACTTACCTTACCCAGGCTTTTGCCATAACTTATTTAAACTTGTTCAAGAAGAACTTATTTATCTAAACGGGAAAAAAGTTATAAAATCATTTATAAAGACTGTGAAAATATTCTGTAAGTTTCCAAATGTCAATAATTAGCACAAGGGCGTTTTTGTATAATAAATGACGCCTGGGTAGACGTCATCAAATTTGCATATTGAGATTTCAAACCTCTATAACTCTGAAACGCAAGGTTCAAATTTAGAAATATTAAACCATCATAGTATACACATAAGGAAGAACTGATTTACAAAATATTGTATTATTTATTAGGGGCACTTAAAGGAACGAAATACTCAGTCAGAGTCAGTATCAGTTGTAATATTTAGTTATCAGTTCATGTTGAAACGATTGCGGGTTAAGGGATTAATCACGGATGTGAGTCATGTACGTAAACAGGGATAATTCTTTTTTTTTTTTTTTTCAGTTGTTGGACTGAAAATAAAACCAATGTCAGTGTTTTAACTACCTTTTACGATTCAATCTTCTTTTCACGAAAGGATCTTAAAATTTCGAGCCAATTTTCATATTCACGTGCCGAACGTTTTATTTTGAAAACAAACAAAAAAATCTCTCGATTTGTTGCCTTCGAATGCCTATCATATTATAGGTCATAAATAACAAAGAAAATATATTTTCTAAAATGGTAAGTTTTTTAAAAATCCAACGAAATCGAGCGGAGTTACGGCAAATCGAAGTGATCCAGATTTCTATAAATTTTACCGCGTTTGTCCCAATTTAAAATGGCGGACGACAGCGTGAACTGGCTACGTACATGGTCCACATGGGACGGGCAAATTGTGTGTGTTAAATCTTTATGCTAGGGAAATGATGATATCGGTATGATGTTCCCTATTAGTGACAGACTAGAAATACAACTTGTAAAGTAGAATAGAGTCAGTGATTGCCAGAGATGGAGAATGTGAACATTGATTGTAAAAAAAAACAAGTTATCGAAGAATAAAGGAAAGTATACAGTCCCGCGAACCAGCGTGTGCAGAGTTTCTTAAAGCGTATAGAGAATTCTGAGAAAGTACGGCTTTTGGACTAGGCCTCGTCTATTGAAGTCAACTGATAGCAGTATCACACCACATTCGTATCCTTTCTTACAACAGCAACAAAAAAACACTTATAATGTCACGATTTGTAATCAACTTGTCGATTTCAATGCGGCTCACAAACAGGATTGATCGTCGAGTTATGGTCCGAGGGCCTCAAGTGTATTACATGTATATACATGTATATTGAACTTAATTAAGCTGCGGCAAAATGAAATCTAAAACAATTTGTTTGGTAATCGTGAACATCAATTGGTGCTCTGTAACTATGTAGAAACTACATCGAAATTCGCAAATAAATTATGACTTGGAAAGGATGTTTTTTGAAGGCAATTTCCAATATTTACACACGAGATCAATAAGTAAGTTCGAATTTGTGTGGATATATTTTTCCCCTGTTGAGGAAACATATGCAGCTTACCATCCTCTTTTATATTTTAGCTACCTGATTTACACATTGTCAAAGGAAAAAGATGAATTCAGAAATGATAAACCAGTCACGTACGAATCTGCTTTATTTAGCGGTCATAGTGAACAAATTGCTGTATCAATCGGGCCTCAAACGTGCTTTAGTAAACAAAACACCTTTGTAATTCAATCATTTTGCGCAAGCGCATTAACAAAAAAAAATGTCCGCGTGATACTGGATCCCAACAGGAGCAAATGTTCAATGATGCAGGACATAAGTTTGATATGATATACTATGAACTAACTCTGATTCACTTGTATAACAATACTCCAGTTTCGAGTTGTTTACGCACCTTGACAAAAAACGCATTTGCTCAGCCTTAGCCTCAATTCAGCGTAAATTATTCACAAATACGAACGAGAATGTGAAAAATGGGACAATAGAATCATTTTTTAATTCCACGGGTTATTCTCTGGATTGAGGCTAAGGCTGAGCAAATGCGTCTTTTGTCAAGAAGTACAGCAGTGTCTAAACAACTCGAAACTGGAGTATTCCCTGCATAGTAAAACGCTTTAATATATAATGCAGGAGGCTCACTTTATATTAATTATTTAAATTAGAGTTCAAAGGTCACATTCCATGTTTCCATGGTAACTATCATGTGTAATTGTGAACATCGTGGCTATGTTGTAATTGCCAAAGTGTCAAGAAAAAATATTACAAAGAGAAAGAATTAGACTACCCCCTCTTGAATAGTCCAGTTCCGAGTTCCTTTTATCTCTGTTTCAAAACGAGTCTACGTGCGAAACCTTTCTTATGCAAATCTGTTTTCCTCATATCAAACTTATGTCCTGCATCATTGAACATTTGCTCCTGTTGGGATCCAGTATCACGCGGACAACGTTTTTTGTTAATGCTTTGTTTACTAATGCATGTGAGGCCCGATTGATCCAGCAATTTGTTCACTATGACCGCTAAATAAAGCAGATTCGTACGTGACTGGTTTATCATTTCTGAATTCATATTTTTCCTTTGACAATGTGTAAATCAGGTAGCTAAAATATAAGAGAAGATGGAAAAGCTGCATATGTATCACATATATATCACAAATTCGAACTATCTTATTGATCTCGTGCGTGTAAATATTGGAAATTGCCTTCAAAAAACGTCCTTTCCGAGCCATAATTTATTTGCGAATTCGCCGGCCTATGTAGCTTCTACATACAGACCGCAATACAGAGCACCAATATGATGTTCACAATTACCAAACAAAGAGTTTTAGATTTCATTTTGCCACCGCTTAATTAAGTTTAATATACATGTATTTTATATCAAAATGCGCGTACAATTACAATCATATTTGACACCAAATAAAAACTCATTTCCATTTCATATCTGATGGGGGGAAATCGAGAATTTTAAGTACGAACTTGCGACAAGAAAATAAATTGTTTATCAAATGCCTCCGAAGGACGAAGGAAGATTGCACATGGAAACATGATTTTTCTTCATGATATGAACCAGTTGGTATAATAAACTAGATCCCAAAGAACATATTTTATAATCATTTCATTTTATTTCAAAGCAGATTTTTCTGATTTTTATGAGTTCAAACAGTCAAAAGACTATCAACAATAGCAGGAAAGACATATAGTTTTCAGAAGTTTTCCCCATTGAAATTAATCATACCAAAATACCTTATACCAAAATAGCGGAAATTTAACGCTGAATTCGATTTTCACGGTAAAAATGTGTTTGGAGCAAGCGTATTAGAAGTATTAGTATTATTAGAGTATTATTTAGCGTATTACAGTTATCTCATCTGACCGTGACAACAAGGTCACTGTCGCTTGTGGAAATCACTACAACCGAGCTCTTCAAAATCTATTTTGCCCCATTAAATTTTAAAGCTGTTACTTTCAAAACTATCTTATATTACAGCTAAGATAATATATATTGTGAATTCACAGGTAAAAAATGTTGTCATTTACGAACATTTCGAGTAAAATCACAAAATGTTGTAATTTGTACGTGATTTTGACTATGTTTATATTTTGACTATGTCAGAGAGCATGGACACTATAAAATTGGTGGCAAATGTTACAATGATTTTGAAATGATCCGTGAGTCGTCTCATTGAGATCTTTGATCTGGTCTTGAATATATCCTGTTCTCTTTTTCTGTTGTTTTTATTTTCGCAGCGCGCAGCGGAGATGCAATCGTTTTTTTCTCAAAGAGATAATTTAGTCGCGCAAATTGTCTCGTATTTTGTTGTCTTTTTTTGTCGGGCTTTGAAGTACACGAAACGCCAAGCAAGTAAAGGGCATAGTATGAATCTACTAAGTTTTCCAAACGACAAGGATTGTGTTTGATTCAAGTAAATAGTAAATACTGGTACCAGTTAGAATGAGCCACAATTCGCCTTGAATATGAACACGACAATAACACAGCTATTGAAATATGTGATATGTGATATTATTATATGTCACGTTTTTTAAACTCTCTCTAAGTTAATTGTGAAACTGATTGAAATGGAAGTGACAGTTGGGATATGCCTTCTATCGTTATTATTGGCTACCTTATATTTTAATTTGTCTTTAACTATGATTTAGAGAATAGGCGGCTTGCACTAAGAGGTCACGTGACCCCAACACCCTTAAATCGAACAGCAGTGTCAAAATGAATTCCAGAAATGAAAAGAGCAGCTTGAAATTAGTAAAAGGGCGAAGTTTCAGCGAATAATGTCTGACACAGGAGAAATGGGAATACAAATAAAATCCATCGTTTTCTAAGATTTTGTTTGGAAAATGCATTGGATGGCACGGCTCTTGCCATCCAGTGCATTTTCCAAACAAAATCTTAGAAAAGATCCATCTTATTTATTTATGCCCCTTAAGTCTTAAACTCAAACAGGGGACAACGACATTGCTTGGGCGCTGCTCCGTTTGCTGGGATATAGTTAATAATAAAATATGAATATAATTATATGACACATACCATGTTTTGGCGTATTTGGCCACTGCTGTGGCCGTTTATTTTGACCAATTAACTTACAACGGATGTGTAACATGATCTACACAAGTTCACAGCAAAGGTGAGGGCAAATTCCGCCACACACCTAAAATGTCAGATGAGGTGGACTGGGGAGGTTGGTGGGTTAAAGTTTTCTCCACGATGTATTCCAAGATGGAGGCGACCGAGAGGCCTAAGACTCCAGGGTAACCACCCCTCACAACGAACGGAAGTTGCCAACACCGGAAGTAACAATAACTTTAACTTATTATTAAGCCTAGTTGCATAAAGCAATTTATATCACTATTCGTAAAATAAATTATATTTATGCCCCTTAGTCTTAAACTCAAACAGGGGACAACGACATTGCTTGGGCGCTGCTCCGTTTGCTGGGATATAGTTAATAATAAAATATGAATATAATTATATGACACATACCATGTTTTGGCGTATTTGGCCACTGCTGTGGCCGTTTATTTTGACAAATTAACTTACAACGGATGTGTAACATGATCTACACAAGTTCACAGCAAAGGTGAGGGCAAATTCCGCCACAGCCCGGAGCCTGCGACAGGGCAGCCCCACCCAAAGCCCAAGCAATGCCGAAAAATTGTCAACGCAAAGTGCTTTAACAGTCCAGAGACCCTAGAAGATGATCCAGTTACCTCAGCCCCTGCATGAGGCTCATCTTCACAGCTCCAGGGTGAATGGATATCTCAAACCCTAAGATTAACTAACCATTTCTAAGTTTGGTCCTTAAAGACGGGGCAAGGTTACCTCAGCCCCTGCATGGGGCCTTGCCCCCCCCCCCCTTTCTATGACCTGTACATGTAGCAGCTAAGGGTATCTCAATCCCTAAGATTAAACTAAAATCGCTAAATTTGGGTCGTTAAAGACGGGGCAAGGTTACGTCAGCCCCTGCATGAGGCCTTGCCCCCCTTTTCCCGACCTGTAGCAACTAACGTAACTCTTATTGTAACTAATTCAATATAGATGGGTAATGTCAGTGACTGAACGTTACTATTGAATAGCAGTAAAATGTAAGATAAGCAGACCTTCGCTCCTGATAAAAGTCATTTCCTAGGTTGATAACGTTATTTCTACATCTATTTTACTTGAACTGATGTGAAAGAAACTGGCCCCGCCCTTGCAGAGGTACAGTTCTCCCCTCAGGGTATAATAACATAAGACTGTAAGATAACTAAAGACCTTCGCTCCTGCTAAAGGTCATTTCCTATTTCACTTGAACTGATGTGAAAGAAATCGGCCCCGCCCCTGCAGAGGTCGCTCTCCCATCAATGCATAATAACATAAACTGTAAGATAACTAAAGACCTTCGCTCCTGCTAAAGGTCATTTCCTAGGTTGATAACGTTCTTTCTATATTTATTTAATTTAAACTTATGTAAAAGAAATTGGCCCCGCCCTTGCAGAGGTCCAGCATCCTCATCAGTGAGTAGTAATGTGTTAAAACTATTACGTAATCAACACCTTCGCTCCTGCTGAAGGTCGATTTAGCTAGTTGTTTACATGCGTGGTGATGAGCCATCTGACAAGTAACCCTTTGAATTAGAGTGATGGAGTTCTTATATACCTAAGGAAGGCCATCGCATTCCAAAATCCGCAACGTCTAATTTGAGAATCCTTGTCAGCGCCTATTCGAAAACAGCCATATGATTGTGGTTTGAATACCAGACTGCTATTAGATATAACACATAGCAAGCACTAGCCAAGTCGTGGACGACCATTGAAGCCCCTGCAAACAGTAGCATGACCATGCTTGGGAAAAGTAAGCAACACGAAAAACTCACGTACATGCTGGATGGCCGTCTAGACTGGCGTTTGTGCTGCAAGGATACCGACATGGACAAATGGCAGCATATGTAGAACAGATTATTCTCAACATACTGAATTTATAATCTTAGTTAAACTACATTTAGGCAGCATGCCGGACACGAAAACCCCATTATAACCCACTGTGTGGGAAAAATTAGGGACCGTGTACCACCTACCATGCAATACTGCAACCTGTGGCAAGGTTCCTAACTAATTTAATAAGAAAAGTTTTGTTTACACGACATTCAGTCCATGCTCCTGTTATGTGTGTCACTGCACAGTATCGGTGTGGGAATCCCGTTGACTAATTGCCCATTGGTGTTCCATATCAGCAGTAAATTGATCTAGCCATCGGTGCCCTCTCATAGTGGGTGTAGGTTCTGCAAGCAAAATTAAACTCGCGGCCAGTAGAGAAATTAGCAAACCCAATGCATTTATACAACAAATACCCATGCAATACACAAAGCAATAACAGTTGAGGGCTGGTAATAACCCCCTGGCCAATCACTATACAGTAATAATAAATTTGGAAGTAGTAAAAGGAATTTGGAAAATTGGCCATATCTGGCAAAATTGACAATAATGCTGATGATCAACTCATAGCAATGGGAATTACATTTCTAACAATTTATGACCAACATGCCTTGTAAATATACTATAATACGAATCCAATAGTAATGTCAATGACAATGATCATACATATATAATAATGTTAATAATAATAAAAGAAGCAGTAAATGTAATATCAAAGGATTTTAACACAGATAATAACAATATGTCAATAAAACAATAGATAAATAATAATAGTGATATGACCATAGCAAATCATAATAATAATGATAGTCATAAAAACAATAGTTGCAAATATAGCAATGATTAGGAGACTACGATAAATTACTAATTTATTACTACTAATAATCATCGTCATGGACACTAATTTAATGCATTGGTCGTAACCATAACAGTGATAATAATTGCTTATTAATCGCAACAATACTGATGATAATAATACAATAATTATTGTTATGCTTCCAATTTTAATGTATATACGTGTATATACTTTTTCTTAATGACTTAGTTACTTTATACCAGCTAGCATATTTTACTATTTTTTGTGTATTTTATAGGGAGGTCCCACAAGTTTATCAGTCTTTGACTGTAATGTGTTGTAAAAACCTCATTAACTAAAGTTATCATTATAATAATAATTAATAATAAAGAATATGGAAAATTGATAACGTAAATAAAATAAAATAAATAATATTCACAGTAATAAAATTAATAATGAGAATAATAACATAATAATGTTGCACTCACACTACCCCTACATGAGATGTGTTGTTTTCATTCACTCAAATTCACAGTTATAAAATAAAAATGGGTAGGGACGAGCCATGTCAAAACAATACCTTGTTGACAAAGACGGCAAGCCCAGTAAACGCCCAGTAAAAACACACCTGGAGGGTGTAACCTCGAAGGTAACAAAAACAATCCTCGATAGCCTCGAAGGAAACAATAACAATCCTTGAGGGCGTACCCTCAAAGGAAACAATAACAATCCTTGATGGCATAGCCTCGAAGGAAACAATAACAATCCTTGAGGGCATAGCCTCGAAGGTAACAAAATAAAATAAAATAAAATAACAAAAGGCAATCTATAATAATGCTGATAATAATACTAATATTAACCATAACAATAAGAATAATGTTG